>JAHWFP010244043.1:14830-25567 GCA_023313725.1 Lithobius niger
TTAAATTAAATTAAATTAAATTAAATTAAATTAAATTAAATTAAATTAAATTAAATTAAATTAAATTAAATTAAATTAAGTTAAATTAAATTAAATTAAATTAAATTAAAGGGTTGTTGGCAAAGGCTTATTAGCCTCTAGTGCCCAAGCAAATCTTAAAATGGAGATATGGAGTCAACTAAAGGCTTCCAGTTATCAACAATGTACTGCGGCAGTCCATTCCAGAAACTGATAACGCTCTGTGAAAAAACGCCCTCTTTCTTTGTGTTCGTTTTGAGAGATTTGGGCAGCAGTTTGAGGCTGTGACCACAAGTAATATTAGAGAGTGAAAGGGTGAAGAAGCTAGGTATAGCTAAGAAAGTATCACAGCCATAGAGAATCTTGAAAACAAGAAGGTCACCACAGTCAATGCAAGTACTGAGGGAAGTGAGACCACGGCGTGCCATCCTTTCAGTGCAGGGGAGAACATAAAGGCAGATAAAACGTTTGCTGAAATACCGAAAGGTGCGTTGAAGAAGTTAATAGGATTTCTGATAAAATGGTCTCCATGCTTGGATGCTGTATTCAAGATGGGGTCTTACATAATATGTGATAATTAGTTTTAACATGGAAGGACTATAGCTGAAGTGAGATACTTGAAAATAAAATTACCAATATGTCTAGATTTAGAAGCAGCAGCAAGGGCCTGGGAATTAAATTTTAAGTAAGAATCAACGATGATTCCAAGATCACGGATTTCGGTATAAGAATTGAGAATCGTAGAATCGAGGGAAAATTTGTTTTTAGGATTATTGCACTCAAGGTGTAGGACCTTGCATTGAGCATAGTTGAAAGAGTCCATTTTGGTTGGCCCACTTCAGTAGGGAATTAAGTTCACGTTGCAGAAAGATGGAGTCTTGTTGGGAATTGATACGGCAGTAGGCTTTAAGGTCGTCAGCAAAGAGAAGACAGTGACGTGTCACGGAGTCTGCACGTCATTAATATAGAAGAGAAAAAGAAGTAGGCCCAAAACAGATCCCAGGGGAACACCAGCAGAAACAGAAGCCCAGACAGAAAGAGAAAATCCCGATCGAACTCTCTGCTTACGGTCATTTAAATAAGAGAAGATGATACTATAGAGAAAACCAGGGATACCAGTGGCATAGAGTTCTGAAAGAAGTATTGAGTGGGGAACAGAGCTGAGAGCTTTGAAAAAGTCGAAATAAACGACGTCACAGAACAGCTTCTTATCTAAGTAAGCACTCAAAGGCTCAGTAGCAACAAGCAAGTTTGAGAGACAAAAACTACCCTTGCGAAATCCCTGTTGATAATATTATTATGTAGAGGACAGTTTAAATTTAACCATTTTGTCAGGTACTGGTGTAGAAATTTTTCGAACACCTTGGAAAAATTGGAAAGAAACTAATAGGCTTACATTTGGAAGGAACTGAGGAGGGTTCTTCTTTATGAATGAGTATGACAATGGCACTTTTCCATGAATCTGGAAAATACCTTTAGAAATACAGCTGGAAAAAATAATTGAGAAGGGGATGGAAAGAGAGGAAGTGCAGCTCTTGATAAGAAATGCATGGTGCAAGTTAGAACCAGGAGAGATTGAAGTTTTAAGGATGGTAAGGTGGGAAAAAATGTCAGCTGATGTAATACTAAAGTCTCCAAAGACGGGCCCTTATGGGGTATCGAAGAACTGGAATTAGGCTGCCGACGATGGAAAACAGAATGAAAGGAGGAGTTAAATTCCTAAGCAATTTCAAAATTAGAAAAACACCATGGAGTCACAGACACTATTAGGAATTTTAGAGGCTTGCTTGTTGCTAATGTCTGCAAAGAGTTTCTGCAAATAGTTTCCTAATTTTTAGACTCAAAACAAAAAAAAAAAAAGAGTATCAACTGATGCTTTGCTAGACTACTTCCGTCTTCTCAAGAATTGATGCAAAATTTTACGAAACTTACCTTAGAAACATAATGTCTGATACAGTTCCTCTCTTTATAGACTGACTGGCATGTCGGCACAGGTGCTACGCCACGCCTGGTCTTAAATGATAAATGTTAAATTTTGACTGTAGGTGTGCTAGTCCAGCAAAAACTAATATAACTCTGTATTACAGTAAACCCAAAACTTTTCCCTTTTTCCTGAACGTTTAAACGAAGAAAATTCTGGTTAATTTCTGGTTAATTCTGATTAAGCTACAGTACTTTACTTTCTTTTACAGCAACAGGAAGGACTTGTGGGCACATCAAAGGGTCAACAATTTATAGAACTACAGCTGGCACAACTGCAAGAGTGCTAATTTTCATTTTATGTTTTTTTTTTCGGGGAAAATCTTCGCAGTTTTCCCCGAAAAAAAAAAACATAAAATGAAAAATAGCACGCTTGCACTTGTGCCAGCTGTAGTTTTATAAATTGTTGACCCTTTTAAGTGACCTCAAGTCCTTCCTGTTGCTGTGAAAGAAATTAATGTTGCTTTCTTAATAATTAAGAATTATTTTTTTTTACTAATTAAGAAATTAAGTAAATTTTTTTTGGATTGCTCCCCTGACTAAAATTGCTGCTCCATTGCCGCCTCCCCAGTTAAGAGATTCTAACGTTGTCCCTGACCTTTGACCTGTGTTTTGTTTGCTTTGATCGGGGTTTGAGGGAGCTTTCACATTTTTACCTTGGCGCTTAATTTCGTTCATTCATTCCTATGACGTAAATGCTGAACTGGTAATCAGTGAGTTAATAAAAGTGTGAAAAATGTTTCTCACCATTCGGAAACCAATAAGGAGCGTACATAAGAAGCAGTTAAGTGACGTTTAGGATTATGCTGCAATATGTCATCAGGCAAAGGTCGATTAGAACGAGGACATAAAATAACTCAAAACAACTGAACTGTTCCAAAGACTAGGAGTTACAGGAAACTAGGAAATAAGACATAAGCCAGTCAGCAATTTTAACATTGAACTATTAACTGCAAAATTTAATTCCAGAGCTAGAATCCAGAAAATTGGTAAGAAGTGGCTTCCTCTCAGCGAAAGCAGAGGTTGATGGAAGAAAGGTTGCTCCTGTTTTCTTTCTATGCAGCCGGGGCCGTAGTGGCCAAATTTCGAAATTCCCAGTTTGTGCAAAATACGAACAATCTTTCACATTTTCTACTAGTTGGCAAAATATGGTTGCATCGTTGGGGAGAGGGCGGTGTTGTGTCATAATACAAGTAACTTCCAGGTTAATCCTACACCCTCATTGTTTTTCAGTAAATTCTATTTTTTTGTGTTAGCCAGGTCTGGGTTGTCTCCAGTGTTTTTACGATGTAGTACTAATGAATTGAATTTGTTATGGGCCTTTAAATTAGGTTTGTATAATTATTTAAACAGGACGAAAATCCAATGGGCTGGAGATTGGTTAAACAAATACAGGATGCAGACCTATTTACGTTGCCTTTTGCACTGATATGTCAGACTGCCTGAGCGGGGAATCGAACCCACGACCTTTCAAAACAAAGGCCGAGGTCCTACTGCTGAGCCATACTGCCACGGCCAGTCTGACATATAAGTCCAAAAGGCAATGTAAATAGGTTTGCATCCGTATTTATTTAACCAACCTCCAGCCCATTGACTTTCCGTCCTCTTTAACTCATTATTTCACGCTTTCCTGTGTGTTCCTTTCGACTTCACCGTTGTGTGGCGCTCATTTAAGCGTCCCTCCAGTGGCGATTGGAAAAGTGTATGTTTACATGAATATGTGTGCGTGTTAAATGCTGCCTATGCACGTTTCCTTTTGGCCGTGTCAGTAAGGCTTAGCGGTAGGACCTCGGCCTTTGATTTCAAAATACGAGGGTTCGATTCCCTGCTCAGGCAGTCTGACATATAAGTCCAAAAGGCAACGTAAATAGGTTTGCATCCGTATTTATTGTGTGATTACGTTCTTTTATTTACGTTTTGTGCATTTTTTTTGCAGTTGTGTTTTGCAGTTTTTTTTATTATCGCTTTGTTTTTCTGGCATATTAAACTTTTTAGTTGGACTGTTGAATATTTTGCGTGGTGAAATGTTTCTAAACGGGTCAGTAATACCTTAACAAAAAGTGTTTTTTTTTTTTTTTTTTTTTTTGGTGTAACACGGCCTTGTTAATTATGGTTTAGCACGGCCCTGTTGGAAGAATTTATGATCGATTAGTTTAGTTAGCTAATGAAACAGAAAACCGTTTTGCAAATATGTAAGCGACTTCTTTTTTGATCAGCAGTTTACTCGTAGTATGAACAAAAACACACCTCATTCATTCGTAATGACCTTAAATATACACACTCGGCCAACAAAGGATTTATACTGGATTGATCCCGTGGTATAAATGAGTTTCCTAAAAAGCGTGAATTCAATTTCTCGTTTTTTATTTTTAATAACGTTGAATATCCAAAAAAGGGGTCCAAATTATTACTACTTCCTCCAATGTGAATTTAAGGGAGGGATGGCAAGCGTTCGGAAATTTAAGCATTAGTAGATTGTCGGTGTTTCAAAGAAGAGCCACAGCGAATCGTTCACAAAGCATCTGCAGAACCAGGTGTTCGGAAAAAGTAGCAAGATATCATCGTGAGTTTTATTATACACTATAACTGCCAGATTGATGGAGATAGAACTAGGATCCCAGACCATGCTCGGATCACTAGGAGTCAATGTGCTGATGCGGCAGTGGCAGGGGCTCTTTCTGGTCATCTCGAGAGGGATTGTTCCCTCTGACTCCTTTCCAACTCTACGTCTGAGGTTGCACGCTGCTTGGCAAGCTTTGAAGGAAAAACACGACGGTAATAAGTTGCGGCCTGAAAAAGGCAATGTCCAAGCATGGCACTCGGCTTGTCGTCACAGTCACCGAGAACAAGTGGTCTTGGTTTGTTTGACGTGAGATTTTCTTTCTGAATGTCATTGGTGTTACCGGCAACTTTCGATCTGTTATATGCTTGAGAAATGTCACCATATTGATTGTGTTTGTCACCGGTTCCATCTTTCACAAGACTGAACGCGTCAATTGGGTAATGTTTCCAACCTCCTGTCCGTTTTTTTCCCGTTTTTTTTTTCACTTTTGCAGGATGTATGATAAAATCCAGTTTTAGGGGTTTGTTTAACATCTCTGTAACATCTCTGCTATGCAGTGGCAACCCAGACCACTGTACTGTGACTGAGGTTGGTGCTGAATGCCCTAGCGGTTGATATGCCGTAAAACCGCGATTCTCCCCCTCCCCCAATAGGAACCCCGTTATTCTGAAAAATAAAAAAAATATGTCGAAGTGAAACAAGGTAGTTACGAAAATAATTTTCACAGCTTCTAAACATTTGTTGGACAACCTCAACCTGTATAAGGAGATAGGGCCCACGCCTTCATTTTCTTGAAATAAATTCCAAAATAAGAGTTTGCTCTAAAGATGGAAGCGTAGACAAAAATGTCAAAGGAACAAAGCTAACCGAACAGGCACCTTGACCGTGCAGTGACCGTGCAAACATTCCCCATAGAAAAGCAGAATTGTCCCCCCCCCCCCCGTGTATATGAAGTGGCGTCATTTCCTGCAAGATTAACAACACAAGTAGACTACAGAATCACCTCATCTTGAATTAGATTGCGTTGTAAGGACGTCGTTGTTGGTCAGGGTATTTATTTTGGCCAACGGCCGGCCAGATGGCGTCAGGGCGTTCACGAAAAGAGGAAATGGTTGAGTGGCGTCGGAAAGGAAGAGAGAAATATCGGCAATGTGTCTGACCAACAGCTGTAGCGATCAAGTGGCTGACGTAGAGATTTCCCCGCTGACATTTGAGATGGATATTGGAGGTTAGGGCTGTGGCATTCCGAGTTGACAGAAAACGTGCTATTGATGCGATAAACCTTGTCGGGTAACCTTTGGTTTGCTGAATGCAACGAAATTAGCTGTAAATATTTTAAAAGGAAAGGTTGAAGTGAAGCCTAAAAAAAGGCCTAAAAAACTCACTGGGCATTGACACGTAGAACATCTATTTAATTTTCGGCACTTTACATTATTTTGTACCCTGGTCACCTAAGGACAACAGGGTTAACAATGATGTGTTGTAAAGATGTAAAAGCAGGCAAGTGTGGATCTTCTTATTTTTAAGTAATCATCCGTGTTTTATTGTATTTGTCTGTGACTAAGGCATAAAATATTGTAAAGTGCCGAAAATTAAATAAATGTTCATTGTTCAACCTCTCAACGAGCAATAAATTACGAGCAATTAAAGGCACTGTTGAGGAATGGCACTCGGCGTGTCGCCGCAGTCGCCGTGAGGAGGTGGTGTTGGCCCGTTTGCGCATTGGTCACACTCGACTTACTCACTGTTTCCTTTTGCGGGGGGTTGACCCTCCTGAATGTTATTGGTGTCGGTGGCCACTTACGGTCCGGCACTTCCTTGTTGATTGTTGCCATCTTGATGTTTTTCGTCGTCGTTTCCATCTTCCGCATGCCATTGTGCGTCAATTGGGCGATGAGTCTGTCCTCCTGTCCGGTGTTTTTCAATTTTTGCAGGAGGTAGAGATGTCTGACAAGATTTAGGTTAGGGGTTTGAATAATATCTCTGTAATGTGTGGTGCAGTGGCAACCCGGACCACTGCACTGTGACTGAGGTTGGCGCTAATGACCAAGCTGTCGACGCGCCATTAAGCCTCAATCCCTTCCCCCCCCCCCCATTGAGTTTTTTTAGGCCCTTCTTCAAACCCTACTTCCTCCTTTCCCTCACTAGCGCTCACTGTTTCTACAGTTATCCAGTAAATATTTGTAATAAATAATTGTTTTCTTCGTTTATTCGAGTGGCGAAGCAGAGCCTATAAAGGTCACCAGATTGCAATATGTTTGGTTGGTTGCATTTTTGCAGTCTGGATGGAGGCCAAACGAAAGGTCTGACTGAAATGAAATTTGGTACATCGCTAGAAACCACGAAACGTATTATTGAGCTCGAATTTGCCGTACACTGACCCATTATTACAGAAAATATTACGTTATTTTTAAATTTGTTGATCTAAAACTCGCCGCTGTAAATTTAGAACCCCGAACAGTTGAAGATTTCAACGAACTCTAAAAAGTGCTGATTGATAGTAACTATATGTGAAAAAAGACAATTAAAACAACATCATTGTTCCAGCATAGCTAACATTATTTTTTCCACATAATTCAACGAAATAATAACATTTGAACAGACATATTTTAACCACTACAGAAAGGTACGAGATTGGAAAAACAAGCTTGGAAAAAATTTCTGTCGGTTATTCTAATCTTAAGTCTGAAAAGAACACGAAACGAAAATAAATTTAGCATTAACAGGATGTTTTCGTTTGGCGCGTGAATTTGTGGTTATAAGTGTCTTTTTTTCTTCGTTGGCAAGTTTATGAACTTATGTTTTTTCTTTAATTTTAATTAAAAAAAACTGCCTAGCCTCAACTTTCTAAATTTTGCCAATTTTAACTTCAATATTTATTCATCCAAATTTTGCGAAAATGGAGATTAACGTATATCTTTCAATAAATAAACAAACAAATTCCCTTCAACATTGCGACCGTATGTACCGTTTACACTGGCAAGCATTAGCTACAGGAATCTGGTATTTAAAATCCTAAATAGTGACAGTATGAGAAACTGTTCATGCGAAAAGAAACGATGAAGCAGACAATACTACTAATACGTCTTCGTGCAATACTGTCGATATTCTCCATTACTATGGTAACTCATACTCTTAACACCATGAAGCCTCATTAAAATAATCTCGAACACGGTTCTGCGATGTACGTTGCGTTTATTACGGGACCCAACGAAAAGCTCACGGCTCCAGCAACACTAAAACCATGGCTCTAACGAAATTTGAAATTATTTACTGTACTATGCGTTTATTTGATTCAATTGCAAGCGGCAAGGATAAAGCCCTTCCCCCCCCCCCAAAAAAAAAGGTTATCTCGTAAAAAAAAACAATAACGAAAGACAAAAGCAAAAAAAAAAGGCCTAGCATAAAAAACAAAAACGTAAGCATTTGCAGTGAAAGTACGAAGTAATTAAATCATATTAGGATATGCTAGTGTGTTGCCCGCCATGATTAAATGAAAACTTGAATGTCCACCCTATCCAGATTACATGTACAGGAGCGTGGTGAGCACTGAGGCTTTTGTGTCTTTACAGCTAAGGCAGCTTAGAAGATAACAATGCGGCAGAAAAGGTTGGAACTTGTTTTTATTGGAAGAATTTTGCTGCTTGGCATCATAGAAGTCATGATAAATAACACAGCCTTGCGTTTTTTGAAAACAAAATGTGTGAATAACATTGATGCTTTCCAAATTAATGGAATAATCATACGAGCAACAAATTACACGAAAACCTGCCATGTGGTGCGGAAAGGTTGAGACTTTGGAGTTAGGTATATACTTTTAACGGTGTGTCGTGCCTTGTGCTATTTCAGAGCTTAATGGAAGTGCGAATTTAGTTACCAATCAATCTCGCTGCTATTTTATGGGCGGATGTATACTTTATTTTAATGTGCAATAAAGACGGTTGTCTGCCCCACGCTCTAATCCTACTGTGCATTGCCAGTAACCCTCACTGTGCACCATGTTTGTACTGACCGCACACATACACAGTGACACAATACTGTGTATGTGTGCGTGTGATTGAGCTTAATGGCACAGTATGTGCATGGCTAGTACAGTGATTCAGAATGTGCGCTTTTGTTCAGAATGTGTACTACCCCAGAACCCAATTCGTCTGGAGGGAGAGCTGATAATCAATGATGTGTAATAGCAATGCAGCATTTTCACAGTAAACAGCGAAGAACTACGACTAATTAAAGAAAACCACCTTGCGACTTGGTTTTCCAACGGAGCAGGTGGGTTGTGCATTTCAGCTGCCATTTCTGCCTCTTTTGAGGGGAGAAATTGGTGGTTTTTTATCCGTTTTAAATAACTGTTTTTATGATTTTAATGTAGAATGACTTAGTGGCTTTTGCCATGCTTTAATTTTATTGCTAACCTGATGACGAAAATTGAAAAATTTCGCAACGTTGTTTGTATATTTTTATGTAGCACTGCTTGGTCATATAATTCCATTACTGATTAACTAAACGGCTATCAACTAAAAGAAATTACTAATGATACTTGCAACATCACAAAAACACAGTCCATAGCAGATATCCATCCCAGAAAAACCAAATTTACATTTTTATAAAACTCTCTAATACACAACATAAGTCGGCTACAGCATGCAGTAGACGTGTGTTAAAATAGCCCATTTGGCACTGGTTACCGTCCCAAGGCATACAAAAGAAACAAAAGCCCGCCACCAACCTCCGTCAGTCGATTTTTCTGCAAGTCAAAGTGAAATGTAATAGAACTGAACATAACAGAACACAACGGTGTCAATTGGGCGATAATTCTGTCCTCGTGTCTGGGGTTTTTCAATTTTTGCAGGAAGTACAGATATACGGTGTAAATATCTATATTTGGGGTTCGCTTAACGTCTCTGTAATGTGTGGCACAGTGGCATCCCAAGTCACTGCACTGACCTAGGCTGGCACTGTGCCACTGCCTGGGATGCACTGACTGAGGTTAGCGCCAGTGACCTATCTGTCGACGGGCCATTGACTATTAGTCCCCCCCCCCCAGCCTTAAAAGCGTCCTCACACCCACCCAAAAAGAAAATCGTCAACAAAAGTTTGGAAGCACTCGCTCCCTATACACCCACCGGTAAAGATTACCGACAGAAGAGAATACGACAGTGCTAAGACTTTAAAGATGTTGAGCGAAAGGGCAAAGACGATGTGCAATGATAAGAAGTCCAAGATTGAACGATGCGTGTCATATATGTCATTATACGTCGTATTGGGTGTAGATGGACACAACTTTTTTTAATTACCGTTGACAACTCTCTAGTTTATCGCTAAAGGAGGAGAAACAAGGCCTGCCAATTTAGAAACAGTACTCCAAAGCAGGGCGTATGATTTTATTCCCCCTGACTCTTTTAAAGACACATGATTTTTTTTTGTCATTATTGCTGCTCACTTGTCATCCTTAGATGTTCAATGTTGACGCCATTGGGTTTCTTCATTTATCGTGTGCTCATTTCAAAGTTAAAAATTCTAATTGTAACGTTAACCTTCTGTGCATTAGGCGTAATAGTCGGATAATCAGAGGTAACTCTCAAATCTGGGAGAACTTTTTTTTACTGTTAAGAGTTCCTATAATTCAGTTTCCGAGAAAGCACTTAGAAGGTTACAGTTCAGTATTTCCATCGGCATTACGTGCACTCTGCATAAATTTCCGAATTACTTAAATTTAGCCTCATCCTAATGTGTAGGCCTTCAGGCCTTGGCTTCTTCCGTGATTAGCAGCTGATCCTATCACTCCCTCTTTCTCTATACTAGGATCGACTGGTAGCTATTTGGCACATAACCCCGAAATTATAAAATTACCTCTCAACTGACACACGAGTTGGAATGGGGGGTGTATAAAATATGTGTTAAAATTGAGTAGCTCGTAATTCCTCCACAAATGGCATTTTTTGACAGAAATTGACACCTGGTCTCCACTTGTGAAGGCTGTCTTGCAGTATAGAAATGTTCAAATTTGGTCTAGCCCAAATCAAAGCTCCAGAGAGAGGCAAACTAGACGACTAGTGAAGGCTGTCTAACAGTATAAAAGTGTTGCTATTCTGTCTAGCCAAGTCAAAGATTCAGAGAGGCAAACTGGACGACTAGTGAAGGCTGTCTAACAGTATAAAAGTGTTGCCATTCGG
>JAHWFP010244043.1:30567-45677 GCA_023313725.1 Lithobius niger
GTTTTATTTCCATGGCCCTGCTCTGCTGTTATTTTATTAAGTTTTATTTTGATTTTTAAGTTGTTTGACATGTTTTAAACCCTTCACCTGAAAACGTCGTGATTTCGTTGTTTCACCAGCACTTAATGGCTAATCTGTATGTTTTTAATAACTAAAGTGCTTTTTAACTCTCTGCTTTTTGTACTGTTTAGTCAACGTGAAACCCTACTGATGTATTCACATGATTTTACAGTTTTTACTTTAGAACACGATAGGTCAACACGATAGGATAGGTCGTTGAAAATAAAAATGAAACACCAGTCCTGAAATCTTGAATCTGAAATCTTGAAAAGCAGTGTACGTTTCATCAAAAATATAATCGGAAAGAAGACGAATTGACTTGAAGAATTGTGAAACATTTTATTTATTTTTTTTATTTTTTATTTTTTTAAGCCCCGACTGTATAGGCGAGTGTGTACAGCCTATATTATACACTGTATTAACCTTACAATAATTTTGAAAATTGGGCTATGGTTTTAATTTTATTTACGTGTCTAATGGTTGAATAGAATACAGCAGTAAACTTTCACATGGAGGAAACAGTTAAGGAACACTGCGGTATAATAATTTGCAGTTTTGACTTTGGATCAGTGAAACCTTACTTTAAACATCAAGCGAGTTCGTTTTGGTTTTTTAATTTGTGATAGTGTGACATACTTTGAAAGTTGGGTTGTACGTCTGGAACGTGGATGTTGTTTTTAAATTATTTAGATCACGTGACCCACATCAGCCTATTGGATGACTGAGAATCTGGAACGTGTATGCTGTGTTTAGATTATTTAGAAGTTAATAAAAGTCGTTGTACGTGTTGGCCAAGTCCCACAAAGCGTGTACACCAAAGTTCAGAGAAAAATGTTGAAACGACGGCGGAGAAACTAAACAACCAGATTTCTGCTTTAACACGGGAGAGTGAGTTAAAGCCTTATAAGCAAAGGATATCACCTTTCCTTATTAGATTTCTGAATGCTGTTTGGGACTCTTAACAAATCCTACATATTACATATTAGTACTAAAGATAGCTTTCTGTGCAGGAGCAGTCCTAAATGTTCCGTGGTGGAATGACACCTCATATTCAGTGTAAATACTAATCCTACTAGTGTGTTTACTAATTCACACATATAAATGCTAATCCTGTACGATGCAAATGCAAATTTTACAAACGATCTCTTATTAAAATGTGCAGTGCTTCTAACCTGACATAATCTGTGCTTCTTATCATTTGGAAATGTTCGATTTCTTTCGCATTTTGCACGTTCACGAAACAGCAGACACACATAAAATTAATAAACGTGCCGCCGCCAGTATTAAGGTCAAGTGGAATGAAAGTATACAGGAAGGTTGGTCCTTCCCAGCTCATTAAGTCGTTTTCCCGCCTGTATTTCGTCCAACGTCACTTAGGTCCGGTCTGGTTCGGCTTGTGCACATGTGCGTAAGCTGTTAAACTGCATTGTGACGTCAGTGGAGACGGCAACATCAATAACCAATGGAAAAGCAATGTGCAAAAATCTCGGAAGGGATCCCACTGGTCACTGTTAATCTTTAATGGACGCCATCTTGAAATGAGCGTGAAAATTTTGCTATGGCTGTTATCGTCCAATTTCCTTCAAATTTAGAATGTATAGACAGACTGGTTAGAACGAAATAAGGTGGGGATTTAACACGATTAGTTTTGTGAGTTAAAGAAGGTGAAAATAATTAAGGAGTTTCCTGAAAAGAACCATACTCACAGATCATACAGACAGTGTTTAAATTTTCAGCAATTACACAAAATTGTTTGCTTTCTTCACCTACAAACACTCGTTTTCCTTTGTTTCTACTGAACACGACACACAATTTTGTGTAAGTGCTGAAAATTTAAACACTGTTTATATGACCTGTGAGTATGGTTTTGTCAGGAAACCGCTTGATGATTATAAGGAGGGGATCATGCCATGGTCATTATTAATCTGTACTGGGTGCCGTCTTGAAATTAGGTGACTTTTTTTGGAAATTATGCTTCTACTATCCAAGTGTCTTTAACTTTAGAACGTAGGCGAGCCAGTTGCAATGAATTAAAATAGGGGATACATCCTCGTTGATATTAACACGTAATGGTTGCCATCTTGAAATTAGGAGGCCGTCTGAAATTATGCTTGCAGCGCTAAATTTTCTTCAGTTCTAGAGAATTGGCGAGCTAGCTGCTACAAACTCAAATGAGGAATCTGCCACGGTTGTTAACAGTCTGTAATAGGCGCCATCTTGACATCACGTACCATTAAAAAATTGTGCTTGTTGACTTATTTCGTTCAAATCTAGACACACGCTAGTGTATCGCGCCAAGTTAGGCAACAAACATCACAACAAACATCACATCAATTCAGTGATCGAGGTGGTAAACCATTACAGCGCGACGCCATAGCGTCAGTGTCTAATATCAAGGACCGCGGTCCTTATGTAAGCCTCAGCATGAACTTCCATGTTGAACATCAAACTTTGAACTCCTATAGTTTCGCCCAGAATTGACATAGACCAACGAAATTCGGTATTTGGGTCGTGTCGTAACTATTTCACCGCATTACAAATTTTAACGACAACAATCAAACCGTTCGGCGTCCACAGCATGTCCATTTCTTGTTGTTGTAGTTGTTGTTGTTGTTGTTGTTGTTCTTGTTCTTGTTCTTGTTCTTGTTCTTGTTCTTGTTCTTGTTGTTTGGACTCTTTACCCTCACCTGGAGAACGAATCACTAAACCGATTTTTAAGTTCTATAGCTTAAAACGTAGGTCTGGACAAGGCCTAGGGCCTTTCGCAGGCGATTTTAATGTAACTACAATATTCTTGACACAAAAAGCCAAATGGGCTAGAACCTTTGCTCTCACCTAGAGATCGAACCAATGAACCGATTTTCAATTTGTATAGCTTAAAATGTAGGTATTAACACCGACCAGGGCCTTTTGAATACGATTTAGATGTGACTGCAGTATTCTCGTCGGCAGAGCAATTATTATTGTAGAGCACTGGGCAGAAATCATTAGTGTTGTTGTTGAGACTCTGCCCCACGTGGAGATCGAACCACTGAATCGATTTTCAATTTGTATAGCGTAAAATGTAAGTATTTAACACCGACCAGGGCCTTTTGAATACGATTTAGATGTGACTCCAGTCTTCTCATCGGTAGAGCCATTATTACTGTAGAGCACTGGGCGGAAATCATTAATGTTGTTGTTGAGACTGTGCCCTACGTGGAGATCGAACCACTGAACTGATTTTCAAGTTCTATAGCTTAAAATATAGGTATGGCCAAGGCCCAGAGCCTTTCGCAAGGTATTTTAATGTATTCTTGACACGGAAAGCCAAATGGGTTAGAACTTTTGCTCTCACCTAGAGATCGAAAAATGAACCTATTTTCAATTTGAAAGCTTAAAATGTAGATAATAACACCGACCAGGGCCTTTTGAATACGATTTAGATGTGACTGCAGTATTCTCGTCGGCAGAGCAATTATTACTGTAGAGCACTGGGCAGAAATCATTAAGTGGAGTAACAAATTTTTGCAGAAATTTTGCAGAAAATATAAATTTGGTACACAAGTCTTTCTTAACAGTAAAAATCGAACCAGCCATGGACCCCAAAGAAATACCAAAAGTGCCTTCAGTCCCCCCCCCCCCCTCCCGCCCCAGAACCTCCCCGTGATGCCTCCCAGGGGTTTGGGCAACAAATCCTTATAGATCAAGCTAAAAACATGAAACTGGGTGCAAAAGTCAATTTTAGCAGTATAAAACGAATCAGTCATGGAAAAGACTCTCATACGGAATCCCATGAGATACACCCACCCCAAGTGCTTCCTTGTGTTTTCTCCATGAGATTGATGACAACAAATTTTAGTTCGATTTGTACTGTTAAGAATGACTTGTGTACCAATCCACATTTTGCGCGATCAGCAAGAATTTGTTGGTCAATAACTTCATACAGGTGAGTGTGGTAGTTGGACAGAAAGGGACCTTAGGGGGTATCTCGAGAGATTCCATAGCTAGCTCAATTTATAAGCTAAGAATTGACTTGTGTACCAAATTTCATAGGTTTTAGCTCAATGTTCATGTTTAGCCCAAATTCTGGCCCGTAACAGCTGTCCGACAACTGAAGATCGTACCAGTGAACCGATGCTCAAGTTTTACAGCTTAAAACATAGGTATGAAGAAGGCCTATGGCCTTTTGAACACTATTTTAATGTGATACAATTACTGTTGTTCTTCTTGTTGGAAAGATTTTGCTCTCACCTAGAGATCGAACCAAAGAACCGATTTTCAATTTTTATAGCTCTTAAAAATTGAGTATAAAAAAGGCTCTCTCGTAACAGTAATTTTAAGGTGATTACTGTATTCTTTCCTGTGTTATTCTTGCTGAAACAAGAAAAAAATAATGGATATTAGTAATAAAAAACGCTTAAGCGTACAATACGGACGTAAGCCTTTAAATTTTTTAATGCTTACATCCGTATTATATGCTTAAGCGTTTTTTAATACTAATCCTGAAACATAGTTGAGCACATTTCATCTACTTGAGGAAAAATAATAATGCGGTACAAAAGCTTAAATTGTGTCCAAATCGAGAGCAATGACCCACCTGACAAAAATTAAATCGCGTAGGAATGCAAGCTAAGCCGCTTTCAATGCAAATTTTGACCCTCAACAACGTTGCAAATGTGTTACTAGTTACTAGCTAGCTGGCTAGCTAGCTAGTCCGCTCATCCCCATGTAAATGGCTTAAACGTGCTGAATGATCAGCTTTTGCTGAGGCTGCTGTATTTCAGCGTGCGGTTGAGGACTTTTCTGATGTGGATGAACTTTCCACTCATTTCGCTGATGTAGTCCTTGCTGCTGCTAATGCTACTATCCCGCGTACGTCCACACAGCCGCGGCGGGTTCCTGTTCCATGGTGGACACCTGCTTGCGGGCAGGCCATTCAGGCCCGCCGGCGAGCGTTGCGTGCATTTACAGTCAGCCCAACTACTGACAACTTTGTAGTCTTTAAGCGCTGTCGTGCCCGTGCCAGGTATGTCATCCGTGAGGCTAGACGTGCTTCGTGGGCAGCTTATGTTTCGTCGATCACACGCTCCACGCCTTCTCAGCAGGTATGGCGGAAGGTGCGCCAGATCTCGGGGAAGGCCGTGTCTTCCCCAGTTTCACAGCTGAAGGTGGCGAATACCGTGATCTCTTCTGTGCCGGATATCGCCGACTGTCTTGCGTCTGCGTTTGCGCAGTCTCGAGTGATAACCATTATGATCCTGGTTTCCTCGGGATTAAGCGTAGAGAAGAGGCTCACTCTCTTGACTTTCGCTCCGATAGTTGTTTCAGCTTTGTCCAGGTCGCATGACTCCGCCCCGGGGCTTGATGATGTTCACTATCAACTGTTGAAACATCTGCCTCTTGCCTCCCAGCAGTTCTTGCTGGGGATGTTCAACCGTGTGTGGGCAGAGGGTTCTATTCCAGCAGCGTGGAGGACGGCAGTGGTCATCCCGATTGTAAAACCGGGCAAAGACCCTACTTCTCCTTCCAGTTATCGCCCAATCGCTCTGACTAGCTGTGTCTGTAAACTTATGGAACGGATGGTCAGTGAGCGGTTGGTGTGGGTGTTGGAATCACGGGGATTCTTATCTGCGTCCCAGTGTGGCTTTCGACGGTTTCGGTCGACTATCGATCGTCTAGTTGCCCTTGAATCGGATGTGAGGGAGGCTTTCCGCTTGCGTCAACATCTGGTTCAGGTTTTCTTTGACTTGGAGAAGGCTTATGATACGATCTGGCGTTATGGGATTCTCCGTAATCTCTATGACTGTGGCTTGAAGGGAGAGATGCCACTGTTGCTTTCCGCTTACCTCTCGGGCCGTTCTTTTCGCGTTCGTGTCGGGGCGACGCTTTCCCGCCCGTTTGTCTTAGAGAATGGTGTACCTCAAGGGGGTGTTCTTAGTGTCATTTTGTTTGCTAATGGGATCAACCCCATTGCTCAGCAGGCCGCTGTTCCCCAGTCATTGTTTGTCGATGACTTCGGCCTGCGCTTTCGGGCAGCTCGCATGCAGACCTGCGAGCGGCAGCTACAGCTGGCGATTAACAAAGTCCAGACCTGGGCAGTCAGTAATGGTTTCCGGTTTTCTCTGGACAAGACTGTGTGCGTCCACTTTTGCCGCCAACGAACACTGCATCAAGATCCTTGCTTGTACTTGGGACAGGCACAGATTCCTGTTGTCCCACAGGCACGTTTCCTGGGTCTGGTGTTCGATTCCAGGTTATCTTGGCTTCCACACTTGCGTCAACTTAAGGACAAGGCTTTGCGGGCGCTTAACATCTTGCGGGTTCTGTCGGGCACTTCATGGGGTGCCGATCGCACTGCCATGTTGCGCCTCTACCGAGCCCTTGTCCGCAGCAAACTTGATTATGCGTGCATGGTGTATGGTTCAGCTAGTGACTCGACTCTCCAGATGTTGGACACTGTGCATCACAGTGGCCTGCGTCTGGCGACTGGGGCATTTCGTACGTCTCCAGTGGTCAGCCTCTATGCTGAGGCCTCGGAGCCACCATTGTCCATTCGTCGGCGACAGCTTGCCATTCAGTATGCTTTGCGGTTGCGTGCTGTGCAATCCAGTCCTGCTTGGTCCATGGTTTTTGGGCCAGACTTGCGTGTCGGTAGACGCAGTGTGGGTAAGGGTGATTTCCGCGATAGGCTCCAGCAGTCTTGTCAGGAAATAGCCTTTGAAATACCCTGCGTCTTGAGGCTTGGTGGGATGCCAGTGGCCCCTTGGCTTGTCCCAGGTGGCATTTTCATTTTCGCTCTGGCGTCCCTCCCGAAGGGTTCCACTCTACCAGCAAGGTACTTGCAGGAGTTCCGGCGGCTGTGTTCTCAGTACGCCGGTTATCAGCGCCTGTTTACTGATGGGTCGAAGTCAGACGTTGGCGTGGCGTGTACTTGTGTGTGTAAGGGAGTCACAGTTGCCCATCGCCCTCCACCAGCCTATTCTGTGTTTTCTGCAGAGCTTTTGGCTCTCGGTTTGGCAGTGGAATGGATCTTTGACCTTCAGGGCACGCATTTCATTGTCTTTAGCGATTCCATGAGTGCCCTGGAGTCCTTGGCGAATTACAATCCTCGGAACCCCTTGACACAACGTGTCCAAGCTTTGCTTTCCCGCTTGCCTGGCCGGCGGAAAACCGTGCTTTTCTGCTGGATCCCGGGCCATGTTGGGATAGGTGGAAATGAGCAAGCGGATTCTGCAGCGAAAGAGGCCGTTTCTGGCCCGCTGCGGAGGGATCTCAGCCTTGTTCCCTCAGACGCCTTTCCAACTCTGCGTCTGAGGTTACACGCTTTTTGGCAAGCCTTGTGGGACAGTCAAGTCGGTAATAAGTTGCGTGCTATTAAAGGCACTGTTGAGGAATGTCGCCGCAGTCGCCGTGAGGAAGTGGTGTTGGCCCGTTTGCGCGTTGGTCACACTCGACTTACTCACTGTTTCCTTTTGAGGGGCCTTGACCCTCCTGAATGTTCTTGGTGTCGACGGCCACTTACTGTCCGGCACTTCCTTGTTGATTGTCACCATCTTGATGGTGTTCGTCGTCGTTTCCATCTTCCGCATGACATTGCGCGTCAATTGGGTGATAAGTCTGTCCTCCTGTCCGGTGTTTTTCAATTTTTGCAGGAGGTACAGATGTATGACAAGATTTAGATTAGGGGTTTGAATAACATCCCTGTAATGTGTGGTGCAGTGGCAACCCGGACCACTGCACTGTGACTGCGGTTGGCGCTAATGACCAAGTTGTCGACGCGCCATTAAGCCTCAATCCCCCCCCCCCCATGTAAATTTCCATAGGGTGATTATTCATCGATACCGGGATATCGGGAAGGCTTCCAGCTATGAAATACGAACTGTGGAGCCTGGGGTGTAACGGGGAAGGGGTGGGAGGGCGCGTAATTACTAAAATATTGTCATTACCATTGTTAGTATTGTCGGCATCGTCTCTCATTGGACGGCCAATGTTCGGACAATGACAACGTGTATACTGACGTGAGTGCCTAGACACACACTAGTGTATCACGATAAATGTAAACAACGTTGACAAAGAAATAGTATTCACATCCAATTCACGAAAAATAAACAAACTGTTAAAACAAACCAAATTAAACAAACCCCAAAACTGGTAGAGAGGCCACCAAGTTGAGAGTGGTGCCCCTTCAAAGGAGTGATATCAACACACCAAAACTAACTAAATAAAACAAATTACAACAAAATTAAAACCAAACCAAAAGCCTATAAAGAGGTGGCTAAGTTGTTTAATGGTTCGGCCTCTAGGCAAAAGGTAGTAGCAAAGTGTTGAAAACCAATTTCTTGTTGACGTGGCACTTTATTACACATCTGCACGGTAGTGGAGTTGAGTCTAATACACAATTTCACAAAAAGACAGATATCATATCAAAAACCAAAACTGGTAAAAGGGGCCGCCAAGTTCCGAATGGTTCAGCCCTTCAAAAGGAGTAATAGCAACACACCAAAACATTTGCCAACTTAATCGCACCGAATAATACTTTGAACGTTAAATGAAAACTTGAACATTGCTACCGAAATTACCAATGTTCTAGTTTTCATTTAACCTTCAAACTATTAGTCGGTGGGATTAACTCGGCAAATGTTTTGGTGTGCTGATATCACTCCTTTTAAAGGCCGAACCATTTTGAACTTGGCGGCCCCTTTTACCAGTTTTGGTTTTTGATATGATTTACAACTTAAACGAAGTAGTTGCAACAAATTAAAGTGGGAATGCCCAACTGTCATTATTAATCTTCAAGGGGCCATCGTCAAATTAGGCAGACATTTTGAAATTATGCATATTATGGTCTAATTTCATTAAAATTTAGAATGTAGATGCGCTAATTAAATTGTATGAGTCGGGCAGTCTAAACACCAATCCGAATCTATCATACATCTGATCTTTGTACCTACAGCTACACAGGTACCCAGCCTGCAGAGAATATATGCGCATAATTCACTTCTCGATTCAAAAAGATTCTCGAATCTTAGACCCAAAAGTCGAACGTAGGTGAAGCTGTAAGCCAAGACGACCCTTGACTATAAAAGAAGTAAGCTTGTCCCTTGATCTTCACTCGATGCACCATTAAGCATTACCTCCCCCCCCCCCCCCACACACACACACCATAGTACAGTGTTTAAAAAAGTATGTATGGAAAAATTTACCAGTCAAAAGTTAAAGAAAGCAACTTATATGGCCGCCGCAACTTATAAAATATCTGTAAGTATTCCTCATTTGCAACCGTTCAAAATGCGTTGAGGTGTTATTACCTCATCAAGGAGCACGGACCCTATTAATGACAGACAAAACGAAACCAACTATTGCCAAGCCACTAGAAGCGTGGGAATCGGAAGATGGAATCGCTGTGGGGATCATGATGTTGTAAGTAGACAGAAACGTCATCCAGATTTCACGTAGTTACACTTTCAGTTGTTGTCTGTGCAGCTAGAAGAGATTGCTGAAAAAGTCTCTTGTGTCTCAAAAAGAATTTTTCGTTAGTAATTGCACTTTGTTTGGATTCGTACATGATAAGCAAATGCTCAACATATTCCGAATTTAACTTTTGTTTCTTCTTCAATGGTAAAAGGTAAACATCAGTTAAATTTTCAAACTATAGTGGCAAACCTTGAGTGATATAACAAGCTTGTTCTTGGTTATCAGTGACGATATTGCCAGATGTCGTTAAAGTACGGATTATGGAACCTAATTGGCCGCAGAGTATTTCGGTAAATTAGATTCCATATTTCAACAAATATCTGACAATCTCGTCCCTGATAGCGATGAACAACAAGCTTGTTATTTCTTGAAATAAAGAAAACTGAAAGCATTCCCATCGCAGAGTATTTCGGTAAATTAGGTTCCATATTTCAACAAATATCTGACAATCTCGTTCCTGGTAGCAATGAACAACAAGTTTGTTATTTCTTGAAATAAAAAAAAAAAACTGAAAGCATTTCTATCACAGAGTATTTTGGTAAATTAGGTTCCAAATTTCAACATATATCTGACAATCTTGTCCCTAATAGCGATGAACAACAAGTTTGTTATTTCTTGAAATAAAAAAAAAATGAAAGCATTTCCATCCCAAAGTATTTCGGCAAATTAGGTTCCATATTGCAACAAATATCTGACAATCTCGTCCCTGATAGTGATGAGCAACAAGTTTGTTATTTCATGAAATAAATAAAACTGAATGCATTGCCATTGCAGAGTATTTCGGTAAATTAGGTTCCATATTTCACCAAATATATGACAACCTCGTCCCTGATAGCGATGAATAACAATTTTGTTATTTCTTGAAATAAAGAAAACTGAAAGCATTTCCATCGCAGAGTATTTCGGTAAATTAGGTTCCATATTTCAGCAAATATCTGACAATCTCGTTCCTGGTAGCAATGAACAACAAGTTTGTTATTTCTTGAAATAAATAAAACTGAATGCATTTCCATTGCAGAGTATTTCGGTTAATTAACTTCCATATTTCAACAATTACCTGACAATCTCGTCACTGATAGCGATGAACAAGCTTGTTATATTATTCATGGTTTGCCACCAGTTTAAAAATTAATTGCTATTTACCTTTTGCCATTGAGGCAGGAACAGAAGTTAAAATCGGAAGATGTTGAGCACATGCTCATCATGTACGAATCCATGCACAGTGCACTTATTAATGCAAATTCTTTGTGATACACAACACAAAGACTTTCAACAAACTCTTTCAACTGCACAGGCGACAACAGGGACCAAAGTGTTACTGTTACAGAGGATCCAGCACAAATTATTTAAGTGCAGCTCAGCTCTCCAGCAACGGTTACGTCCCGTTTCGCCAAATCCCGTTTCGCCAAAAAGAAAGTAGATTAACAGCTTTTGCCTCAGGGGCCAGTTCTGTTTCGCCAAATCCCATTTTGCCAAATATCGTTCACTAAATTTTAGCCACGCGAAACATTTAAATCATTTAAACACGAACATTTATAACATGATAATGGTCAGGCATTTATAGACAAACACCCGTTTTGCAGAATCCCATTTTGAAAAATAATTTGTTTCAAATTACGTGCCTCGCTCGCGCTGCCGCGCTCACTGCAGCTAAACACATAACATCAGAAACCACAACTAAAAAAATTACCAACAATTAGGCACGCCTCTTTAACTTTTGCAATGTTAAATTTTTGAAGAATATTTTGATTCTGAGAAAGGGGAATTTCCGTTTGGAAAAGATTAACCATCACCAGTTTAACTAACTATTCTTAAAAGAGAACCTTGGCATTGATGTAGTGACGCCCAAGCATTCTAAACAATTATATATTTAAAGCTCACATTTTCCCGTCTATATTGCCAGTTTTCAAAACGCTAATAAATCAACTGGGCTTATTCTACCACTGCTTGTCTCTGTTAAATGTTTGCCTTTTAAAGCCCCATTCCATTACATAGAAATAAGGTATTAAATTTCGTGTACGTAAAATTTTGTCAAATTCGTTTTGGTGAAATGGGAATGGCCCCTGAGGGCAAAACTGTTAATCTGCTTTTTTTCTGGCGAAATGGGATTTGGCGAAACGGTAGTTCACCCCAGCAACAGATGTCCGAAACAACGAATCTAGGAAAAAAAGCAGAGGAAAAAAAAGCCGCGGAAAAAAAAGCCAGGAAAAAAATCTGATGGAAAAAAAGCCCCGGAAAAAAAAGCCCCGGAAAAATAGGCTGAAGGAAAAAAAAGCCGATGGAAAAAAAAGCCGCGGAAAAAAAGGCCACGGGAAAAAAAAGCTGATGGAAAAAAAGGCCGATGGAAAAAAAAGCCGTGGAAAAAAAAGCCGATGGAAAAAAGAGCACGATAAAATCCTGGTTCAAAATTTACAAAAATACTACCTAAATGTAGTTACGATTGTATTAATCATTCATTAGCTGCATGTTGCTGGATCAAGGTGACCTTTGGAATCCCGAAAGGAAAAGAAGTCATAAGTATTCTCCCAAATTCCTTAACTGGGAAGGTGGTGGGGAAAAGGGTCGTCCTCAGTTTGATTGTGTATCTGAATTATTCACTTTTTTTTGTGGTGCGGGGGGGGGGGGAGGGGGAGAGGATGGCGGGAAAGGGATACGATCCAAAAAAAATATTAAAATGTTTGCAGAGAAATATCAAAATAAATCTAAAATCAAAAAAAAAAGGTAAAGGAGTTCGGGAATGAAAGTATGCTTTCCGGAATTTTCTTTTAGTTGTCCAAGTTACGGATTTAAGGCAAATTTATGATTTCCTGATTATCCCCCCCCCTCCCCTCCTATCCAAATTATGGCGGAAACTCGTCATTTCATGATTTAATCCTTTAACGATCGAAGGTCACCCAACCAAAGTGAGGACGACCCTTTTTCCCCACAACCTCCTTAGTTAAGGAATTTGGCAGGAAACTTGTGATTTCTTTTCCTTTCGGGTTTCCAAAGGTGACCTTGATCGAGCAACATGCAGCTAATGAATGATTAATACATACGTTAAGTGCATTTAGGTAGTTTTTTTGTAAATTTTCAACTAGATTTTTTCGCGCTTTTTTTTGTCCATAGGCTTTTTTTCTCACGGCCTTTTTTTCCAACGGCCTTTTTTTCCATCAGGTTTTTTTTTCGCGGCTCTTTTTTCGGGGCATTTTTTCCATCGGCGTTTTTCCATCAGCTTTTTTTCCACGGTTTTTTTCCGCGGCTTTTTTTTCATCAGCTTTTTTCCAAGCTTTTTTTTCCGCGGCTTTTTTTCCCAGGCTTTTTTTCCGGTCACCGAAACAACAGGGAAAGATGAAGGCACAAATGGAGCGGCACATGAACAATGCTCAATTTGTTGACAAAAAGGCATGAACATCAAAGAGTGATAGCGATGTAAAACAAGGATTAATAAGAGACTCTGGCTCAGGACATTATTACATTCCTAATAATTCACGCCTTGCAAGAATGTACCCCATGAAAGAAGATAAAGTGTATTGTGCCACCAAAGGAGACCCCACAGCCACAAGCATTGAAGGTGAAGTTAAAATTCACATTGATTGTGTCAGAATAACTTTACTTCATCCCCTATAGCTGCCAGAATTCGAAGTTAATTTTTTCCATTGGCCAGGCAGTTAACAACATGGCGTGCGTGTTCCAACACTTTTTTTGTGCTCCTTCTTTAAGAGTAACTTCTCGAGAACTAAAGCGAATAAGAAGAGATGAAGAACGTGAAGAAGTCAGGAGTTATTGTAGGTGTTAAGGAATCGAAAAGGGTGTGGATTACAACTGTTTTTTATTGGCTTTATCGTCACATTTATCCACTGACCAATGACAAGACCAAAACATTCTGCAGGGTCCGCATCGTTCAACCAACGAGTGATGAGACCAGGTGCAATTAAGCGAAGAATTCTTACAGTTATAGGACTCGATGCGTTAATCCATATTTGAGTCATAAGAATTTATGGGGCAACTCATGTCTGCGTTGTTGGATAAAGCAATGGTGAAAGTCCTGGAAGAACGAGGTGCATTGCTTCAGTTTTATGTTGACAAAATGCACGAACTTACAACCAGTCTGGAATCGAACAAGCAAGAATTCGACCGACTTTTCCAGGAACTGGCCACCAAAGCAGACGAGCAAGAGCAGCACACCAGGCAAATATAATCTGTCGCTGTCGGTGTTGAACATTCTGCAACAAGGCAAAAGGAGGGATAACACTTCAGGATATCGACCATAGTCATCGAGTTGGACGAGCGACCGGAAATTGCCCACGCTCAATTATTGTTAAGTTCGTTTCTACAGGAAGCGGGCGGAAGTGTTTCGATCAAAGAAATGTTTGCGGGCAGCGAAATCACTGTACGAGAAGATTTGACCGGCACAAGGCTCAACCATTTAGAAGCTACAGTGGGGAAATGTTGACTTAAACTGATTTGGACGACACACTGAAAGGCTGTTATGTTAGATAAAACTAAAAAAACAAGGAGCTACAGCGACTATCTAGTCGCATTGGTCTTCTGTCAGTTCCTCCACTTCCAATGTTGAGGCGCACACTTCTATCATGCAGCTATCTCTATTATCTTTATATATAAAATCGAGTTGTCGCGTCAGATGGACGCAACGAGACGGCCACACGACGACGGACGGCCGCAAGTAAACACCCGGATCAACAGTCGTGGCGCCATCTCTTGATAGTCAACGCAAGCGAACGAAGCAATATGCACGACCGCTATACTTGCGTGAATGTAGCACGAACCGTTGTCTCAGCATCTACGGCAGCTATCGTTCGACGCCTACAGTTATTATTTACGACAAGTCAGTTCAAGCTGTATGGATTTGTTAGCAGTTGTGTTGTAAACAAAAGACAGCATCTAATTTTTAAGTTTAAAAAGAAGCAATCGGGATTTTGAGTACGAAACTGCTCGGTGTTTTAGAAAAAAAATGCTTGGCTATTTCAGTGACTTGAGTGATCAACGTGGTAGCCTAACTGCATAGCGTTATGGTCATGGTTATAACTGCATAGCGTTATGTCATGGTTGTGTTCTGTATGACTTTGTAATCTGAATAAAGTTTTTTAATTCGTAATCACATCATCACTACTCAGTACTCACGCGTTGGTTGCATAGTGCAAGTGCAAGCGATGCGAAGCGAAAAGATGCTTTAATCATCAACACACGGGTTTTCCTTTTATTCATTTTTCAAAACATAGCTGTTCCCATGGCTTAACATAGGTATTTTTGTTCTTTAAGGCTTAATAGAAACAAAGGTGTTTATTTCCATTTTGCACCCCCCTCGGCCTCACGTTACTAAGGGAGACGACCGATGACTTTTTATTATTTCTTTTTGCCCTTTTTCCCGTTTGGCAGTAAATCAGTCCGACGGCCAGATTTTTATAGCCAATCAGTTCTTTTTTATTTACTTATACCCCGTTTGGCGTGTGACGTTACAAATTAGTAGCTCCCAATATGCCGCTAACGAAGAATATGCCGATGTCTGGGGTCTGTGTCATCATCATATTCCTCCGCATTTTCCCAATTCCGCAACCCAGCATCAGAAAATGGTTCTCCACCGCCGCAGCTCT
>JAHWFP010244043.1:49061-68863 GCA_023313725.1 Lithobius niger
CGGCTGACCACAGCAATGCAGGTAATCAGGATTCGTCTGAATGCTTGAAAACCTGGATATGTGCTGGATAGTAGTAATGAAATTCCATGCCTGGAAAAGTGCTTTCAAACGAGAAAGTAGTCGAGTGTAGCCGTATATTGTTCTTCGTTTTTGAGGGCATGAAAAGTTTTGAAATTAGAGCTCTGGTTTTAATTGTATTTACGTGTATAATGGTTTGGTACCGCAGTAAGGTTTCACGTGGACTAAACAGTACAGCAATACTTCATTATCTGAAACCTTAGAGGAAAGTTTATTTGTGTTCGTTTGCTATTTAGACTTCGGATCAGTTAAACCTTACTTTAAGCATCAAACGACTTCGTTTTTGTTTACTAATTCATGTAACTATGGTGTATCATGCAGCTTAGATAAACTTATTTTGTATTTTCATCGATTATGGTTTTCTCAAACCAATAAGGAAACAAAGCCTTTAATCTTCAGTCTGCGGCTTGCATCTGGCGTTTGCTGACTGGCATTGTTTCATAACAATGTTTAAACCAACGCAAAACAATCAATCTGATCGTTTAGAAATCCCTGATCTTTGAACCACTTGGACAATTGAAGAGGCCTTGTGGAAAAGGCACATCTACAGAACCAGCGTTACACAACCGTTGTTGGGTTTGTTGGGCTTGGTATCAGAACAGAGAAACGTCCTCTATTGAAAATAAACATTTACTTCCATGACACAAATCAGCAGGGATTCAAAGAGGGAGCAGAGATGGGGATATTCAGACAACACAATAGGGGAAACCGGGGCCGACTACAGTGTTACGCTTAGGTATGCGGGAACCAGCTAGGCGGTGTAAACGTGGACCGCCGAAAAACCTTCGTTTTGCCAAACGAAGAAATTTTTTTTCTTTGAGCGCCCAAATGCCTCGGCCGGGGAAAATCCCCAAATTTCAAACGCCTGTATCTCCCAAGAAAATGGACCAATCCGTCTCATCTAAACGGCTCTTAATATCCACGAACTTTATCTGTTTTCCTCCGCAAACAGAACACGAAAATTCCATCTAGAAGTCATTCTACAGCATTTAGAAAAACGCACGAAACTGAAGCCGTAAAATCACCGTAGCGCACGAGACGCCATTTTCGCCACTTGTAAAAATTTGTATTTACTTTTTATTTTCACTTAGGCATAAAGCCGAAAACATTAGTTTAGTGTTTTAGAGGAGGAGCTTCCTCTGCGAAGGTACTTAACCTCCTATTTAATTGTACAGATAACTTTATGTGTGATTTTTTATTATGTTGAACAGCTGCAACCTTTATGAAAAATTTCCACAGCGATCGTCGACTGTCCTTTAACTTTGATGTTATTTATTTTACTCAAACTTAAATGCGTTGTAGCATTCTCTAAGCTAATATATTAATTTTTTTTATGCATTCTTAATAATAATCTTTTGCCCCCAAAACGCTACCACTAGTCCAAAATATACAGACATCGGCAATCACCGGACACGAATTTTTGTGTATACATATGTTTTGTTTTAATTCTCTACAAAACCCGACTGACCCATCCGAATGTTGCTACTAGCTTGCTCTACTATTAAAAACCAAAAGATATTTATAAAAGATCTGTTTCCATGCAATCCGAAAGTCAAACTGTGCTTAAAAACTTCGAATCCACAATTCCCCCCCCCCCCCCCGCCAAAACTAGTTGTGGTGTATAACACTGCAGTTTTCAGTTAAAGCTTGTAAAATTTAATAGTAATACTTTATGTATTGCCCAAACCAAAGTACTAAGCTTTAACACGAGCCAATTCACGATGTGCATTTGTAAATAATCAATCTGTAATCCATTTCCCAAAGTTCAAGAGTTGAAAACTCTATTTGGTCGATTCTAACCATTCCCTACTCCTTCAAACGGCTCTGCACCAAAACCCTTTGCTCTACCGACTTTCCCATTGTTCTCCTGGCCCTCCACCAATCAGACCCCCGTAGCTCTCCTCGGCGTCCGCGCTTAGGTAGAGAAAATCCGTTGCTCCAGCATAAAAAGCCCCAGTTGCCCTCCCTCTACAGCTCAGTCAGCACAGCTCACAGATCTCTCAAGCTAGACGGGTCACGCCGGTCGGGTGTGGAGATGTCACGTCCGGGATTGCCATGCCGGGCAAAATGGTAGTGGTTGTAAGTAAACTAGTTTAACTTTAGAAGTTTATCTTTAGGACCCCCAATTCTAAATTTATAGTCTAAATTAAATTAACCTCTAGCTTGGAGTCTTTATGGTTGGTAAGCCTTATCGGCATTGCTGGTCTTTACCACCATAATGTTAGAGTAGGCATCTCTTTCTAAAAAGCCAGTTTCTTACTTTGTTCATTTTTTAAATGTAAACAAAGGGACGGTTTGATCCTAGCGAGGAAAAATAACTGTGGGACGACTTGAAAACTACAGTTGTCAAATATAGTTGTAACTTAGCAGACGCGGTTCAGCTTGCTGGGTATTCCTCGATAGGAACCCAATATAAAAATGCTTTTTCTTGTCTAAATTAAGTGTTTAAGAACAAACATCGTTGTTCTTGTATCCAAGTGAATTACTAAATGTAAATTCCTGATTTATTTGTTTTTGCCAAACTTGTCAAAAGCTGAACTAGTGAACTAAATGTAAAAGTGTTTCATTCTGATGTTTTAAAATAAAAACCAAGAGTTTTAAACCTCAGGTTCGTTCCCTAGTAAGATTAATTGTTTTTAAGTGTAAAATATTATGTAGCCCATTTTAGCTTTATTCTTCGTTAAGCAATTAAATTAATCCACCGTTGGTGGCAGTGTATTACCGGAAGCATTAAGGTTAGGCCTAGAATAGGACACCGACGCTCCATCCCCCAAGCCGGGACTGTAGCCCATGCTGTGTTTATTATCGTAAAAAGTCGTAATAATCACGTAACCTGATGCAAAGAAGTACTCGTCAACCAAGGATGTCGGGGGCGCTACAAGCACCTCAGCCGTCGTAGCGTCCGCCGCTACAGCGGGGTACAGCTAGTATATAGAGATTTTGTAAGGCTGGGTCGATCCCGATTACCGATTCAGAATGCCTTACCGACATTTACAATATCGGTAGAAATCGGAATCGGTATATAAAATCCAGAGAGAAGTAATAAACCAATTTGAAGATATTTTCAAATTTCGTCGACCGATTTTGACGTTGGAATACACCATTTCCAACGTTTTTTCACCACCTTTCCAATGGTCCAAACTCCAAGCAGCTGCCTCTTATAGGTTAAAAATTACAAAGCAAATTTTTAAATGTTATTGGGGGATTTGGTATCGGTAATCGGGTCGGGATTTGGTATCGGCCAGTTTTTTTTTAATGATCGCCTCGGGTATAGAAAAAAGGTGATCTATTTTTGTCATGTTGAGGTTAAATCCCGCAACGCGTCCCGAAATTCCTAGCGGAATGATGTCACTACTTTCACTGCTGGTGGAATGACGTCACTACTTTCACTGCTGGTGGAATGACGTCACTACTTTCACTACTGGTGGAATGACATCACTACTTCAAAGGCCGACCCTTTTTAGCTAAACATCCAAACAGCAAAGAAAGGCGAAGCTCGCTCCATTATGTCGAAAGCGAAAATGACGACGGTCCTAGTAATAATCATAGACGCTTTCGGCCAATAAACTTACAGCTTTTAAGTGCCCAATATGGAAGGTTTTACCGCCATCAGGAACAGTTGTTTTTTGCCACAAGAGGAAGGAAACAGGAGTACCCAGCAGAAACCCTCGTGCTACGGGCGAGATGTCTAAATGGGACAAAGACGACTATCGAATTTGATGCTCCAGTGCTCGCAGCTACACGTGCACCGTTATTGAAGTCCAGCATTCTCCGACTGCGATTGTTCTACAAGCTAGGTTGAGGCACTACCGTCTGGACCTTGCAACAAATTACCACGCGCGATATATGAAATGTAAAATGGCTACTAAAAGCGCCGATTCAAAGCTATTTCACCTGTTGCCACTAGTTGTTAATAGAGGGCGTTGCAGCCAAAAAAAAAGAGCACGTAAAATCATAAATTAATTTTTGATTCGGTCTTAGTCCTAATAAAATCGCCAATATTTATCAGTAGGTGTCGTAATACATCTCCAAAAACCGTGCTCAGCCAGCTCGCGGTACACCAGGGTTGAAGTCTCGAGTTGCGCTTTTTGAATCGATGTGGTTTTACCAAAAAGCGTGCCAAAATCGTGGCCCTTCCATTCAACCACATGCGACTTTTGATAAAACCGCTTGCGATCTGCAAACGATGAATATTAGAATAAGGCCCTAGGAGAAACATGAAAGGGAGTGTACGTGGTAACATTACCGCTGGTTTCATCTCTCGTTCAAGGTCGCGACCCTACGCGGTCTGATTTGGAACGACTGATCGTAACTATTTTATTGGATAACACTCGTTAAAAACACGCATGTATAGGTTTTAACCTAATAGAGAGATGCGGAAAAATACCACTCTGGTAACAGTGAATCCAGGTACGCGGCACCTCCGCTAACAATACGAGCGTGAAGAGGCTAAGCAGATGGCTACTTTCTTGCCAAGCAAACTGGGCCAGAAATAGCGTGTTTCGCCTCCTGACTCAAGGCTAATTCACACGCGTGCGGTAAACTAACGCCTTTTAGGGCTGCTCTGGTAAAATAAGACTCTAGCAATGTTGAATCAACTAGCCTGTATCTGAGGAAACGAGCCCGACAGGTTATCTCCCAGATGACCTTGTGACGAGGGAAGGAATATAAAGAATAGTTACAACATGGCTACACCCACGTCCTACGGACGGGTATTTATATTTATTCGCGCTGGCTGCACATACCTTCGTCACTGCCATTGTCAAAAAACGGCGATTGGCGGCCGCCATATTGTGTACCCGTACAAAGGTCTGGCGGGATAATGTATCTATTCTGGGTCAGCTGAAACTATTACTTGCCTGGAGAGAGCCAGCTTTAGATCTTTTTTTTTTAAAGTAACAGAATATTAACCGTAATGGGGGGGCATAATTTGTTTTCTTTTTTTTTTTTAGATTTTCTGTCATAAAGGTGATGGCCGTGTTTTTTGAATCTCTTACGAATGTTTCTTTTTACAATTTTCTTTTTCATTTTATTTACCACTTGTACTTGGATAAAATTTAGTAACACTTATTTAGGTATCGTCATAAATTTAATAAAAGGTAAAAACACAGCAATGTCTTCATAGCGACAGGTTCTACACTATACTTTGTTCCACATTATGTTTTCAGAAAACTGACTGTTTGACGCCACGTTGTCCTCCACTACGAGTGCAAAAAATTCGTAAACATCCGATTCGTAAACTCTAACAGTGACTTTGTTGAGTCTACATGTCCACGTGTTTTTGCATTCTTAGTGCAAGGAAACGAGTCGTCTTCCAGTCAGTTTTCTGAAAACATAATATGGAACAAAGTATATTAAAATTGCTTTTTTTTTTAATTTTAGCCACCAAAATAGGCTGTTCGGCTTATTGGTTTTGTCCGTGTTTCGTATAGATCTTCCTAATTTTGCAGGGAAGACAGCTTGGTGTTGCCCCTTTCCGGCAATATGACACACTGCCGCGAGGTCAGGTTTCCTTGTGGTTCGTGTGGTAACTTGCACGATCCAAAACATTTTTCAACTCTTTACCTACTGAGCAAAAGACCCTCCCCAATCAAAAAAAAAAAAAAACAAGAAGACTTTTACGCTTTTTGTGAAAAAATAAAGTCACGTTATATTAATAAACAAACAAAAGCGGGCGTTAAAATGTAAAGAGTGAAGGCCAAAGCAGACTGACTGTTGGCGGTGGATATACGGAAGCAGGATGGTGCGCTAAAAGTGTCAATATTTGTCGATGACCACGACATCAATCATTTGAGTGACGCAATATTGGTCTTGCATGCACGCAGTAACGCGTTCTTCACTTCCAATTTTCTTCGGTCTGGTCAGTTGGTAAGGGTCTAAACGTCAAGCCATAAGAGCGCACACTGTCCAGACCTAAAATTTCGTCCGTTAAGAGTCGGTTAAGCATTATACCCTTAAAGCCGCCTGTTCACCATGTCGATAGCGTTTCCATATTCTAAACACAGCATCCACGTTCCGGATTCTCCGTCATCCAATAGGCTGATGTGGATCACGTGACCTTGTTTCAGTTATGAAAATTGCCGCGCTGCTGCGAAAAGTGTTGTTCCATTTTTAATTTACCGCTATTTTCTTTATATTGCTCTAAGATTTTACGGTGCTGCATCGAGGAGTTTAAAAGGTGAAAAGGCGCCTTTAATACCTGGGGGCCAGTTTCCCTCCACGACGCAATATAAAAGCAATATATAAATACATTTGGAAGAATAACTGTAAGAGATGATATAAATCCCACGTGGTATTTTGTTGTGCGCATTCCTGTTTTTTTCTAGGTTGAAAAGCTTTTTTTTTTAGCTTGGTAACACGATAGCGTATTCGCAGAAGAGCGCACTGCTGGTTGTCGTTGGTTACCTTAATCCACGAAATTCGTCGTACAAAGATACGTCAAACATTCTGGAGCAGCAAAAATCAAAAACAAAACTCACAAGAAAATTGCGCTCTTAAAATGGAACACGTAGTGTTAAAGATAATAGAAATATCAGAAAACCTCCTGCAACCGTATTTATTAGTAAAGGCTGTAATGTTTGACCGCAACTTTCCATGTTAAAGCAAAAATTTCGATGCTTAATTTTTCTGCTGTCTGTCAATATTTTAATGCCTCTGCTGTCACTAAAATTTAGTATACAGCCTTTATTGGACTTGTGAATATGTGCCGAACTTTTATTATTTTCCGATTTGTCACATCGGACGTCTGGACTTGAGCTGGAATCGTGATTTTTGCTTTTGGCTTGATGTTATTGTTGTTGTTCTTGGCGCAACGCTTTCTACTACGCTCTCTAGCCTACAGATCAAACTCTTTGTCCTATAACGCTGGTTCTTAGCTCATTTTATAAGCATTGATTGTTACTCATCCAACTTTGAAACTCTTCCAAGTCGGCTATTAAGAGCTAGCTTTATTAATGCAATATGTCGATTGTTATAGGCCACATCTGTTTGTTTGACATTGTCGGTCGCTCGCCCTCTTTCATTATACACCCTCTTTCATTGTAGTGCATAATAATGATGAATTTCCTTGCCCAACCTAAGCGTATTATATATATAGATATTTCGCTTAGGAGCAGACTTAGTTCAGGAGCTGAGCTAAAAGGATTGTTAGGTATCAAGATTAAACAAATGAAGCTTCAACAATCAGCAAGAGGGCGAGCGGGCTCATTCTTCCCACGGTAGCAAAGAAAAAGAGCGAGCGGCCGACAATGAGAACGGATATGTGCTCTAACAATTAGAAACAAACACTATTACTTCAATAATGTTGACTATTAAAGCTGAGTTGAAGCAGCGGGAATCAGCTGGACCGTATGTTACGCTGGGGAACAACTAGTATGCTTTTAGTTGCTTCAGTACAGTTAAAAGACACATATCTGCTAGTGAGGCCAGAAGAGAATTCAACAATCAACAACAACAGTCAATCTTTCAACAATCAATCTTTTAACAATCGAATGCCTTTAACAATTAGAAACGGCTTCTCCGTCTCGTTGTTGTTTGGATTTTGGCTCTTGCTTATTGGTCCATTTTGTCACCGTGATGGTTGGCCAACCCCATGTCCAATTCCGGATTTTTTTGGGGGATAAACCTTGTCCATCCTCCCGTGCTACTGCATGCAAAGTTTGGTTTGGATAGTTCTTGTGGTTTTTGAGTGATGGACGGTCTAAGATAACATTGGAGTATCTTCATAGCGGAGCTATATGCTCCAACAATCTATTACACAAGTTCCGCAGCGCGGTCATCTGCAGCAGCCGGTAGCAGCCATCTGCAGCAGCAAGCAGGACATACGATGCCATCTCCGCCATCTACTGACGGAACGGCAAATTATAAGAGTAGCAGCCAAGGCCTGCTGAGATAGTAGCTACGCCCGGAACGCAACGGCCAGCAGCGCGAACATACGATGCCATCTACGGACCGAACGACAACTTAAATGGGGGGGGGGGGAGCGCGACGATGCGGAATGAGCGAGCGAAGCGAGCGACTCCGCTAGTTATTAATAATTACCTGCTTATTCCATACGATTGTAATGGTGGATTTTAGATTCATGTATTTTTGCAACCAAAACGTGCCCCACACGCTACACAAGCGTCAATCCGTTAGCATGTTTTGTAGGGATGTTTTGTACCTGTTGCCATGGTGACGCACGAAGGATTTTAATCCAGTTTTCATATCTACATTGTCATTGCGTTTCAGCTTTTACCTCGGGCTTTCGACAAAAAGCGAACAACTTAATTACGAAACGAAAGACTGATTACTATTATGTTTGCGCCACACAACCCATGATTAGTGTTGTTAAGATAAGTAGTTGGCTCGCTCTCAAGTACATTACCTATTAGTTAAACAAAAACAAATGCCGTTAGCCTTCAGTTTTCGTTTGCATCAGCTCTTATCTTATTTAGTTACGCGTAGATGTGTTTAATCAGGCAACTTTGTATCCATCGGCTAAGTTGACACAACGCTCGACAACTTCCACTCCATAACCATTTACGTCACGCAATATAAATTAAAGATCAACATGATTAAGAATAATCACTGAATAAAATTTCGGTGTCGAAAATGAGTCTGTTGAATATAGATCTATATCCTCAAACCAGCATCCAGAAGATAGTACGACGAGGAGTAGAGAAAAACGTGAGTGCTACCACAGCCACCTACAGTAAAGGCCGTATCAGCTTAGCCTTCTACAATGCTCCACTAGAAGGCGCGACAAAAACCGACGCTACAAGTTTGCCAAGTGGCGCCATCGGTTGGCAGAATTTGAAACCCTCGTCGGTTAATTTGAAATTTCACCGCATGGTGTAGAGATGGCAGCGCCTAGCAAACTTACGCTTGCGTCTATGGCAATGCTTGATTTTACTCGCCTTTTTTTTGGTCTATTCTGATACGGCCTTTACTGTAGGTGGCTTTGGTGCTACACGCACGTAACTCATATGCAGGCACATGGACCCTCCCGTAGATTCGTATGGGAGGTTTTTTAGATTTTATAGTTACAAGTCAAAAGTCTGTTGTTGATGAATTTTTTTATCGTTGCAATTTCCTGGTTAGTTTTAAGATCTTGTCCCTTCCCTGATCATTTCATTGCTGCCGTTAAATGACTAGACTATAATAACGACAGCTTAGAGGGCGGTCATTATTTATTGCCTGGGAAGAAGTAAAGAGTCATTTTTGGATTCAAAGATGACACTTTCAGCAGTTCAAATTTCAGAAAACTCTCACTCGCCCTCCCACCAGACCCCCCCCCACGATGCGAGTGTTTACCCAGTTTTTGAAGTTGTCAGTACCCACTGTACTCTAGAAAATCCTTGCCTTCTTGTACGTTGACTTTTAACATCGACTTGATTGTAACATTCTTCACTCAGCCTTGTCCTTTCGTTAAAAACGAGGCACTTTTCCTTACAATTAGTGGTAATTTGTCGGTGCCGAGTGCTACTTAGGCTTGGCTACAGAAAATCATCTGCAGACAGTCTCAATAGGCATACGAAAAGTAACTTGCAAGGTCCCTTATAAGCATGCATAATCCCCCCCCCCCCTAACCCCAAAGGAAACTGTGTTTGAGAGCCTTTTTAAAATGTCATGGCACTGGGGCCCCAGGACTGCCAGTCCGGGCCTGCTCGCATGTACATTTATTGTAAAAGATCCATAATTTCATCTTTTATAGTAGGCTTTGACGAAGGAGGTAAAATCACATAAAAAAAAGATACAAAGAAAGAATTAAAGAACGAGCTAAAATGCACCACAAGAACGCCCAAAGCTAACTCACCACAGCAAAACGACATGAAAGCAGACTAGTGGCGAATTTGTACAACTTTGACGTCATAATGATAGAACTATACACGCAATTCCTAGTTACCTCATCGTGGAGCTGTTTTCAACGCGCCATATTGGGGTAGATTTTGGGGAAAGTTGATTACCAGATAATTCCTATTGGTCGCTAAAAGTTAATTCAGTGTTTCTCGGGAGCGTACGCTTGGGTTTTTTCTCAGCGCATGAAACGTTTTTATGACATTGTCTAAAATAAAATAAAAATTCACGAAAATTAAGGTTCTGTAACAATAAGAGTGTACACGCAAGATGAGTACGTGTCAGACTCAAGTTTTTCGCTGCATTACAACATAGGAGTTGAGTTGTGTTTGGATGGATAAGCAACTTGGCTAACCCGGAAGTTTAAGAGCGCGGCATCAAAGGACGTACCGCCACGCTAGTCGGCACTCGCGGCCGCGTGATCGGAAATTTACACCCAACGCACTAGGTTTAATCCCTCCAAACCAGCTTTCAAAATGGCGGAGAAAGCAGACGACGCCTAGTATAATGCGGTACTAAACTGGTATAACTGTACTAAAGTGGATTCAGTAATTTTTTCAATCTTTCTCCTGCTACAACATTTTAACTTGGGGTAACTTACTGTTGTCACAAGAAGATGACTCATTCTACACCGGTTTTCTTGCAAATATCATGCATTCATATAAGCACCCCGTCTCGTGTGTTACAAAAATACGGAGAAGGGTTTAAAGAAGGGTTTAACGAGCGTTAACCACTCCTGGTCATCTGCCCGAAGCCCTAAGGCCCTATGTCTGCAACAGCTAGATTCCCAGGTGGTCACCCATCCAAGTATCAATCCAGCCCAATGCTGCTTAACTTCGGGGATCTGACGAGAACCGGTGTTTCCAGCACTGCAAGGCCGCAGACAAAAATACGATATTTACTTCAACAATCGGCGGTAAGGTTTCGTTCGACTGTCAAACTTTGTTACAAAACACAATGGCTCGTACGCCTGGTAATATGACAATCTCTTATCTTACCTAGGCTACGATTGATACATCATAAATAAACAACGTAGTACAGGGCGACCACCTACGGTGGAATTCCATTCATCTACGAATATCTCATGGCGGCTTGGTCAGGCGGAAGTAGAAGACGCGCTTTGTATTCTGGGATACATTCGCGAGTCATGCTTGCCATCGAATGCTACGCACTTCGGCTTTGCTTTTTTTGCTGGGAGTTGCTTATCCATCCATACACAACTCATGATTACAACCAGTACCGTAGCTGCGAATTCTGGGGCCCCCTGCAAGACAAAATGTGGGGGCCCTACGTTATAACGGGGTGAATTCAGGAAATTTCGATATGGTATCGCTACCAGCCATTTGTTATAAGCTACATTATTACCGTTTTTCATGAATTATACAAAGAAAATTTTCAAATTTTGCTCGTTATTTTTAATTTTTTAATTTTATTTTCCGGGGGAGGGGGGTGATTTCATGGCCTTGCATACTTTAAATTTGAGTTGCTCTGCTCCAACTTATTTTAAATCAAAGGACTAATAGATGAGACCAAGTATTTATAAATGACTTGAGTTGTAAGTTTGAATTGCGAATTGGAAAAAAAACAACAAAAAACCTCCGTTTCATCTTACTACAGGCACTCCACAACTGTATGATTTATTTAGCCGACCGGCCACGTGCAGCGTTTCACAGAAATGAGAAAGTCGTCCGGGACGATTGGCTCAAAGTTGTTAATCATTGTTATATATAAACAATAATTTTGTATTTTCCTTTTTTTTTTTATGTTGCTAGTTATGGTTCGTAAGAACTAAAGACACAAATTGTTTTTTTTTTTTTGTTAGTTTTGCTGGCCATGTATTTCATCAACACATAATTTTGCATTGACACGTATGAGGAATCATCCGGCGTTTCAGTCAGCTTGGCTGCCCGGAATAATGAAAGCTAGTCCTCCGCTTCGTTTTTAGGGAAGAGAATGGGGGTGGGGCATTTTATTTTAATGAGTATTAATAGAAATACCTACTGACAAGCGAATGAATATATGTAGGTTTTGAGTGGGGCTTTGGTTGGGTCGCGATAACAGCTTGTGTGTCTATTTTTTTTTTGAAAATACGATAATTTCTAATGCAAGTTCGGAAATCTGGAGGCCCTAGTTTGAGAGGCCCCCCCCCCCCCCCCTGCGGGGGGGGCGGGGGCTACACCTACGGCCCTGATTACAACGTCCATCCATTTAGCCCTCGCAATAATCCGACGCATATGAAACTATGCCCAAATCTTAGGTCTAGTTAGCGTTTTTGTGCTGTCATTAACATTATTAGTGCTATCATCATTTCTTGCAATGAAAATAGTATTGGGGAGGGGGATAGGGTAAACCCTACTCTCCCAACTTGCTCCGATAAAAAAAAAAACTAACGGCCATACATAGTTCCACCATACATTAGAAAGTTAACTAGACGTAGCATCCTACTTCTTCCAGTGTTACGCGGGGCCCTAGCGGTATTTGCGGCTACTAATACCTCTGATATTATCAAAGGTATTAGTAGCTGTAACTGTTGTTAGGGGCCCGCGTACGACTGAAAGAAGTAGGATGCTACATCTATCGTCAACTTTCTAATCATGGTTACACTCACGTCCTTTAACTTGCTTTAGGCCTAAGAATTAGTAAAACCATAGTTTTTCGATCAGCATCCTTTGGGTGAGGACTGGTGATCGAAAAACCATGGAAAAACGCAGACAGCAGTGTCACACAGAGACGGAACTGAGACGACAGTATCAATAATTGCGCGTTCATCAATAATTTGCTTGCGATCGGAGCTTTTGAAATGAAATACTGTAAAAATGGAAAGGGATTTTGCTAATAGGCCACCAAATAGAAATTGTTAGATATTTGCCTAAAAATTGTACATTGTGGTGGTGAAATGACAAACCCAGCCTACAAAATTTCCTAGTTATCAAAGCGAACACGCATGCGCAATTATTGACGGACTCACGCGACGGTGCAGGGCCGTGAAGCCCTAACAAGCCTGGCTGCTTGCAACTGCATGGCGACGCAAGATGGTGTACCAAAGGCGTCAAAATCGGTCAATAAACGCCATACTCATTATTTGAGTGCAGCAATTTTGACCTTGTAGGCACGTAGTTGCGCGTCGCTTCCCATCAAATTTTCGTCTGTCTGGCCAGGGCTTAATGGTGGGGACCGCCACGAAGAGCCGTACCTGGTTTTGATACGAAACTGTGTATTAGCGATTCGTCTTAACAGCCTTGTGTTTGTAAGTGTATTGAAGTAAATTATTATTTTTTTATTATTACTAGCGGAGTCGCTCGCTTCGCTCGCTCATTCCGCGTCGTCTCGCTACGCTCGAGGAGCGTTCATGCTACAATTCTTATGCTGCTGACAGACATTCCACATTTAAAACGATCAAGCAAATGATCAGAATGTAGTACGTGTTTTTTTTTAGGCTTCAGTTCATAAACAAATTAAATAAACAAAAAACGGCTTCGACGTTTAGAAAACCAGCCTCCTTTTACCGTGCTCCTAAAATGCCAATGAGCCAGAAGGCGAGACACGCGATTTCTACCCCAGCCGGCCTTGGCTTGAAAAATACGCTCGAGGAGCTTTTATGCTACAACTCTTACGCTGCTGACAGATATTCCACATGTAAAACAATCAAGAAAATGATCAAAATGTAGTTTTTCTTTTGGCTCAGTTCATAAACAAACGATACGGTAACCATAAATCACTCCAACAGTCTGGCCACCTAAGAGCTACATGCGCCTCTTGTTCAGATGGTCAGCCATAATGCCTCTAACTACAGTACAGGACTAAGCGTGCCACGTGGCGCAAGAATCATGAATTTTCCTCATCCAACCAGATTACCGTTGTGTTCTGAATGGAGCGTATACAGAGTGTCCAAGTTGTAACCTATCTTTGTATGCAATCCCTTGTCACAAGATCGTCTGGGGAAGAGAATGTGGGTTTCGTTTCCCGGCTCCAGGCCAATTAATTCAACATCACCGAATCTTATTTTACCAAAGCCTCGATAAAGGTATTTTCTTTCTGGCACATGCATGAACTGGCCTTGAGCCAGGAGATGAGGCACGCGATTTGTATCCCAGTCGACCTTGGCTTGAAGAAGCCATTCCCTTTCCGGCGCGCGATTGAACTGTTACTGAGCCAGAAGGCGAGGCATGCAATTTGTACTCAGTCAGCCTTGGCTTTTAGAAGCGATCCCCTTTCTGGCAAGCACCTAAACTGACAATGAGCCAGGAGGCTAGACACGCGATTCCTTCCCTAGCCGGCCTAGGGTTGAAGATACCTTCTCCATCCCCGCTGAAAGGACGTTTCAACGCTGTAGCACGCGAGTTGCTGCATGCTTGAACAAACATGCTTGGTAATTTTATCATGCATACTCCTTTGTGCCGCTTTTGGTATAGATTGTTTTTTTTATTCAAATAAATTTTGCTGACTTTAAATGGTTTCCTTGTTTCACAAATTTTAAGAATTTTTACTAAAAAAACCATCTCCTTTCCCGCTACGTGTGATGCTTTGAAACAGCAACCACACGTCGCCTATAATTTTTGACTAATATAAAAGATTACGTGCAAGGCGAAATCTTACCTAAACTATTAGTGTTTACCACAATAATATTAGGCTGGACTATTGCTGAGTAGAGACACCAGCTAATACTACACTATTGATCGAATGTGGATGTTTCACAAATGAAATATTTCTGGCACCGTTTTCTGTTATCAATATATTTTGTTTAAATAGGCCTAGTTTAGCATTAACCTTTCCGTAGCTTTACGTAATTTCACTTAAATTTAAGGCTAAGTAGGTAGTTTGTATTTGAAATATCCAAAATGCAACTCCAACAATCGTCCCATCAGCGAGCTGCACGTGCCTCATTCTTGATAACTGATGTTAGCATTGCCAGCCGTAATCGTACTGACAACACTACTGGACCACGCGCCTCCTACGTGGCGCAACAATTGTGGACCATCCGCACAGCAGGATTCCGAAACTAACAATCAACTTCGAAAAATTCATTCCAACAATGGTCCAAAGGGGTTTTTCGCTTTTTTCGAGGGGAAAAATTTGACCTAGAACTACGAAAATACGCCTACGCGAAATCCGGATTAATTTCCTGTCTTTTGACACCTTTCTCATATTTTTAGCCTTCCTACTTCAAGAGGAGAAGCGGTACATATATACCTACATATATATATACCGAGCATAAGTTTTTAATGATTAAGACTAGCGGAATCGCTCGCTTCGCTCGCTCATTCCGCCGCGTCTTGCTGCGCTCGAGGAGATTTCTTGTTTCAATACTTATGCAAAAACGGATAATTCCACATCAAAAACAAACAGTCAAATGACCAAGCAAACGATCAGAAGTACGCTTTTTTCGTAAGGTTTCAATTCGTAAACAAACGGTTACTGCGCCTACTCTTTCTTTTCTCAAGATTCAACAGATTCATTTTCACTACTGAATAAATATTTAGCCTACTACTTAATAACTGTATTTAGGAAAAAAGGCTGTTTTTGATGACAAACGCTGATTTTCGTTCGCTTCGCTCACTCCATCGGCGCACACATTTTCTGCATCTTGGTACTACTGGAAATATGCTGTTCCTTGGATTGTTATGCTTTCTTGCTTTTTTTTTAATGAAAACTGTGTCTTAATTAGCTAGTGCACTCAAAACTAGAAAAGTCAAGCAGTATAATATTTGCGCTAGTTAGTTTTTGAGTTGTAGTAAATATGATCGACCTGTGCGCAGTCGCATACAACGCTCGCGCTGCTTAATCGCTGACGGTATTTTGCATTCTACATATTCGTCTCTGATTCCGTATGGCAGGCCTAAACCAAACAAATACAGCCTAATTTGATCTAACGTATCTGATCTATACAGCGTAACATTATTTAGCAACACATTACTTAAGACTTTTTTAGCATTTAAATTTGCTATCCTGACGTACGGAGGAGTACACTTTAGTTTTGACCAGTTTAGCCTTACTCAGAAATAAAGTAAAACAGAATCCGAGTACTTGCATATTTCTAGAACAGGTAAGCTATGATAGATGAGCTATTATAATAATAGCTTGAAAAAATACTTTACTTAAATACACCTATAAGCCTGTTTTCGTATGTAAACAAGGCTAATTGCGGCTTCCATCCGATATTACGGCGCGCCGTAGCGTGAGTTAGGAGCCAGCCATTCCCAACTCCCAACACCCAGTCCAATTCAACTGTAACACACGTGTATATAGACAATGGTATCTGATACACGTGACTTCGAGTTGAATTGGACTGGGTGGCTGGGGGTTGGATGGAGGAAGGGCAGGTTCATGATTCACGTTACGGCCCGTCGTAATTTACACGGGCGGCAGGCCGTGTATATTAGAGTTCGTTTGAGCACGAGAATATCAGTACATTGGACAGGCGGCGGCGGCTGCGGCGGGGGCCCAGAATGCAATGCTGCAACATGTAACAATAGGCAACAAGAGGCAAGGTGCATAAGATCGGATTGTAGCTCACTCGAACAAGATGCAACGATGTTCGGGCACGGTAAAAGTAACATTGTCGTGGTAACTTCGGGCGGCTCCATTAAATATAGTGTATTTAATCGTTGTCGAGAACCAAAATGAAATGGTCTTGGTTTTCGCTTTAATCTTTCAGTTTTAAACTGCATGGTGCAAAGTCTAAAATTTTGAGGCTCAAAATTGGACGGCCGACATGACTGAATGATTTATTTACTTCTTCGATGCATGCTTCGGGAAGCTAGTTGAATTGTTTCCGCGATTGTTTGCCATAATACTGCATCTACTTGCAACAATGCAGAATCAACTACCCATCAGCTGACCCATGCTAACTCTAGACACACGCTAGTGTGTTGCCATCAAAAAACAGACGTGGGGTAAAGCTTGGGCAGCACCTTAACAGAAATACGCATTTTTAATGTTTCGTTTTTTCGCAAAACAAAATTGAGTGTACAGTGGACATACCAACACATGACTGACCAGACAGTAGCAATTGCAATAAAATGGAAACGAAAAAAGCCAACAAATTAACTGAACAAAAAACGGCTTCGCCGTTTAGAAAAAAAACATTAGAGCTCGTATCCCCATACTCACAGCTGTGAAGGTACACGAATAAAAACGGTTATTAGAGTTCACTCGAACGCAACAAACTATAATTTGAACTCCAATTCCAGGGAACAAGAATTGTGACATGCCAGTCTCCATACACACGTATTCATGTACATCGCTAATCAAACAAAGAAAACGGTTGGATACTTCACACAAATAAAACATGTACAAAAATACAACATAAACACTCACACGAAACACAACGAAAACCTAAAACACGTACAGACAGACGTCTGACATAACCAATGAATAAAACCATTCCTTGTTCCCTGGAATTGGAGTTCAAATTATAGTTCGTTGCGTTCGAGTGAACTCTAATCCGTTTTTATTCGTGTACAGCTGTGAGTATGGGGATACGAGCTCTAATGCTTTTTTTTCTAAACGACGAAGCCGTTTTTTGTTCAGTTAATATCGGATGGAAGCCGCAATTAGCTTGGTTTACATACGAAAATGGGCTTTGCCGATAAATTGTCGTATTAGTTATTTTTTTATTTTATATTTTTTTATAATTAGCGATGTGTGTGTGACATTTTTCGGTCGACTGTATGGAAATTACCATACTAATCATACGCGTTGTCAATTTACAAAACAATTACACGTGTTATACGTATTACGAACTACCAAAATAATCACACGTATGATTCGAGTGATTTGCATGTGCTAATTCTTCTGCAGATGAAAATAGCTACACCGAACGACATCGCTTTCCTGCTCCAGTGTTTTGTTAAGAATTTCAATTCGGTGCACGGGAAGCGATACTTCATTGCTACCGTTAAGTTGAAATGTAGGTGCGAGGTTTAATTTTAGGTATGTTCCTGGTAATGTAACAGTTTACGTATCCAACGGTTGCCGTACAAAATTGGCATTCGGCAGTTCTTGTACGGGTTAGGGCAATGTAAATATCAGTACTTTTTTCCAGTGTAAAAAATACTGACTTTCCACACAGTTTGGTGTTGCTCTGGCGTATATGGGGCGACATTTTTTGCGTAGTTACGAAAATTCGGTAGCTGTATAGTACGCAGGAGTAAAGGGTGGGGGAGGGGGGTGGAGGCTAAATGGCGCATTGACAGCTGAGTCATTACCGCCAACCTCGGTCACAGTGTAGGAATAAAGTGTACAAGAGCTGTAGGAGTTGGAAAGTTCTAATAGTAAAGTGTGTAGGAGTGGATTGAAGAATTAACCTACGGTTGTCGATTAGTCGTAGATTAGAAATTGAAATAGACAAAAGACAGCGTCAAATAAAGTTTAAAAAGACCCCCCCCCCCCCCCCAAGAAGAATCCAGGGTGGATGAGCATATATTCGTAGCCTTATAGCTAGAAAGAGTGGGCGCTGAGACCACAGAGACAGGAAGAGAGTTCCAAGGACTCACTACCTGCTAGTACGTATAATTGCCACAGCAACGCATTCTCTATTTAATACCTTTGATTAAAGGGCCGAGGACATAATTGTATGATAGGCCGAGTTAGCGCATCATCACCGTACATAAAACAAGTGTCAAACTGACGTAATAGTCCAGCCCGTTACCCCACTCCCACAACTCCACCCCTCCCTGAGGCTTGACCAACAATACTTGCAGATCGAGCTAACATTATGTAACTTATTGAATCAGCCGAGGAACCTCAGCGAAATACCTCCCAGGGACTCCCCCTCCCCCTGTGCCCAATCCCTGAGGCTTGACCAACAAATTCTTGGAAGTCGAGCAAAAAGAATAAAATTTTGTACACAAGTCATTGCTGACAGTACGAATTCAACCAGCCATGCAACACCCCAGTCAGTTAATACCCTTAAGGGACCCCAGTTCACCCCCTTTGCCTCATACTCTTGACCAGCAAATTCTTTCATATCGAGCTAAAAGCATGAAATTTCGTACAAAAGTCATTGTTAGCAGTTGAACCACTGTGAAAACCCTATGAAATAACCCTAAGGGCTCTGAGCATCCTGTTGTGCCCCCTCCCTGAGGCTTGACCAACAAATTCTTGCAGATCGAGCTGAAAGCATGAAGTTTCGTACACAAGTCATTGTTAGCACTACAAATCGACCCAGCCATTGACCCCCCCCCCTCCCTCATGAAGTACCCCCAAGGCCCCCAGTGCCCCCTCCCTGACACTTGACTAACAAATTTTTACCGATCGAGGAAAAGAAGGAAATTGATACACAAGTCATTATTACCAGTACAAATCGAACCAGTCGTGGAATCACCTAGAGGCTTGATATTTCAAACTGCTACGCCTGTAACAGGTCCTATTAAGCTTCCTAGTATCTTTTTGACAAAAAATACTAGGAAACAGGCTTTGTTTCTATTATTAACTCGAATTCATATTTTCTTCCTTCCCGCTTTAGCTAGAATCGTACAAAAAGCTCAAAAAGGTTTTACCACCAAGCCTTCACCATTAATGATATAGGAACCAAAAATGGCTCCCACCAAGTTTGTGGTGCGACCCGAGATCACTCGAGCTTAACTCGGACCAAGGTATCAATTAAGACTGAATGGTAAGGGGTTGGGACGAGAAACTTGTTGTTATCCGTTCCGACTCTCATATCGATACGAGTTTTAGTTAACCTTTTTACCTAGCAATCATAGGGAAAGAGTCATCATGAGCAGCTTATTTTATACAAGGGTTTTGTGAGGATGCGCGCCTCTGGGGCAGCACACCTTGCGGTGCGAGCTCCAATAATCCTCCTTGGAGCAGTTGGTAGGAGACAGGGAACCGGAAAGCACGCGCTCCGGGCGCTGTGAAGGTAATAAACCGTGTTTTGGCCC
>JAHWFP010244044.1:0-12370 GCA_023313725.1 Lithobius niger
CTTAAAAAGCAAGACGCAAGAACCGTGAAGTGTCTCTGTACGAAACCTTTTTTTTTTTTAAATTTCACCTTAGTTTTCGGTTATCTGATAATTAAAGAAAAGAAGAAAAAAAAAGAATAACCGGTTAACAAAACATCTGAAATTGCGATGCGAGCACCAAACCAAGTCCGAGCAAGCACGTCTCTTGAACTTGTGTGCAACGCCATCCGTTAAGAAATATATTTCTGCTCTATCCACTAACAGCGGTTACACGGTTGTCAGAAGTTCGGTAAGGCGCCCCAGGAAGGCCTTACCCTTCCTACGGCCCTGCCTCACTATAATCCAGGTTTAATTTGATCGGAGACGCTAAGCAGAAACAGTGGACACTGGCCCAATCATTTTGTTACACTCTGTCTAAAGTGATATAATGCGAAGCAATAGGTATCGACCCTGCAGAGGGGTTATGTTCGCTCCTTTAATTCTAATACACCGACGCGTTGCGCGCTGCAAGCCCCTGTGGGTGCCCAAATTACACATTGGTGGTTTTGGTTTCGTCATTCATACGTCATGAAAACGATGCTTATAAACCTTATGCTGGCTCTGTAAAGTAACGATCGTTGGGTTACGACCGCATTACGGCTTGGTTTGCGGCCGTCTTGGCAAGGGTTTCCGATATACGTGCCGGGTTGCGGTTATGCCGCGGTTGTGGTGTCAGCCCGCAGAGAATACGACTTTTGCGTTCAAGGTTTATGTCACTTTTCTGCACTTTACTACACAAAATAAAGAGAATAAACGATAAAAAAAAAAAAAACAGAGACGGTCTTAAAAAAAATCGAGAGAGAGTATAAGAACTCAATAAAATCTGTTTTAAAGGGCAGAGGATTCGCACAAAGTCAAAACTATAGTTTTAATATTACTCATTTTAAGCTTCGAAACCGAATCATCAGAATTATTATGTTCAAATAACAACGTGGACCACTGCTTTCCATTATATCAAGGCTATACGTGGATGTAAAGGCTTAACGTTAGAAATTCGACGCGTCGTCCAGTTAGTCACCGACTCTGCCACCAGTCGCGCTACTTACACCCCAAAATGAACTGCTCTAGCATACGGACTGAACTGTGAAAAGTGCGCGTGACACGCGATACGCGGATTTTAAACTTAAAACACCGCATTGACACCAAATTATTAAAGTTTAACAACAATGGCTTCATGCTACGTACCTCTTTGTTCACTCGACGACAAAAAAAAAAAGCCTCCAGAGGTTCAATTTCATGAATTTCAAGCAGAAAAGGATCCAAGGTACGTGTGTATTGTACTGTATGATACGCTACGGCGTTTTCAATTCTCATTAAAAATGTCTTAAACGATCCTTTGACGTAGCAGTAAATCGTCCGAAGACTTCAAGAATAGTCACCATTACCGTAAAATAATGTTCGTTTAGCGCTGCAACACCGGTAAATCTAATAATGAGAAGATATCACGTTTTTGTGCATCCCGCTATAACACTAATCAATGCTATACGATTGGGGTTTTTCGTTCTTTCAGTTCAGCGCAACGCTTGGACGACGCGTCTAGCATGCTACGTGAAACCGAGCGTTAAGTCTTTTAAATATAGGTAGTCTTGATTATATCAACGGCTAATAGGTATTCTGCCAATTTGCCTCTACGTTTATAGAACCCGTATTATCGATTTAAAACAGTGCCTATTTTCTACACGTCTTGCGACGGTTGCCACACTATAGGAGGGAGTCCCGTATTCATGTCGTGCAACTTGTTACGGGGGGAGGGGTGGGGGATTGAGGCTTAATGGCGTGCCAACCTGAGTCACGGTGCATTGGTCCGGATTGCAAGTGCAACACACAGTACCGATCTGTAGATCTTATCATACACTATCTGTAACTCCTGCAAAAAAAAAAAAAAAAAAAAACCCGGACAGGAGGATAGACTTATCGCCCAATTGCAATTACTGTCCGGGTGATTTTAAATTCCATGCCTACTGAAATTAAACTAATTGCCGGACTGAAATTGGTTATTAGATCTAAAGCCTATCAACTTAGCAAGATTGTTATAGTGTGCGCGGCGTATCTTGAGTCCTGCACTTATTTTGTGATCGGCTACGTCTTCCTGGAGGGGGCGGCTTTAACCGACGGCCGCCATTGTTTCTTGTAACTACTTTGGATATCAACAAGGCACTCTGCGACCAAACACGTACAAGATTTAGATTTGGGGTTTGAATAACATCTCTGTAATGTGTGGTGCAGTGGCAACCCGGACCACTGCACTGTGACTGAGGTTGGCGCTAATGACCAAGCTGTCGACGCGCCATTAAGCCTCAATCCCCCCCCCCCCAATACGTACAATCGGCTGTTTGTGTTCATTCTGGGGTGAACTCAAGATAGGCAGCGGACACTATAATCATTATGTGTAACGTTGACAACTTTTTTTTGTTGCAGTATATATCTTTGCTATTACTCGCACAATTTTTTTTTTACCTTTTTCTTTTAAATTTATTATTAATCGTGCAGTGATCATTTTGGAAATCCTATACACTTTTACTGCTGTTACTATATTATTATTATTTTTAAAGAATCTGTTTGATTTTTTCTTGTGTGACCCTGACCCACACGTGAGCATCTGCTGTTGCGGTTCGTATTTTGTAATGCTAGATTAATACAGACGCAAACCGTTGCCTTTTGCTTAAAGAGTGCGCGGCCTATCTCGAGTTCGCCGCACAACGAACACAGATAATCGATTGTACTTTTTTGGCAGCAGAGCGCCTTGTTGATATCCAAGATGGTTACAAAAACAATGGCGGCCGTCGATTAAAGGCGTACCCTCCAGGAAGACGTAGCCGCTCATAAAATACTTCCAGGACTCAAGATACGCCGAGCACACAATAAATGTCAGTCCAATGTGGGAATGGAACCGTCGAGCTTTGAGACCAAAGGCTTGAAGCCCTCTACCTACATGCCACACTGACACATTTAGGGACTGGTCATTATTTACTGCCGGGGGGGGGGGGGGGGGGCCCCAGTATACCTTGCCCGATTATGGTAATACACACGTGCAGATCACTTTATTTGCCTTACATGAGTACCACCTCTCACCACATGAATATTTACCTAGTTTTACTACACGACTACCATACATTACCACATGAGTGCCTCTCATCTTGCCTCATGAATATACCACATCATACCGCATAAATACCATGCACCACGAAGACCACATCAATGCCATATCAATACCTCACCATGCCAGTTGAATACCATGGCTTACCAAATTAATACCACGTCTTTACCGTATGAATATCGCCCTTAGCACGTGAATTCCACATAACACCACATGAATACCCACTCTTACCAAAAGAATACCTTATCTTACCACCTGAATAGCACAGCTAAACTTTGTAGGGTCGATGCGCCAAATTAACTGTAGGCTTAAGGCCTAAAATGGAATGCGCCATATTAACAGTTGGGGGATAATTAGTGCGTCCGGGAGCCGCCCCAATGCAAACCCCACAGTTTAGGGACAAGCTCTAAAACGTGCCGTGGTGGTAGTCTAGGGGTTGCAGGAATTCCAAATTTACTTAAGCTGATGAATCAAGGTTAGAAGTCGTGGTTCAGATTTGGTGTTGGTTTAATTTAACATTGGAGCGATGGTGTGCTCAGGCTCGCCTGAAATTCTTGGGCGACACTAACCTAGGCTTAAGGCCTAAAATGGAATGTCAACGGCATTAGGCTTACTTGGGGGAAATTTAGATTTATAAGTTTCGGGAAAATTTGGTTAAGTTGATGACCGCTAAATTAAGTAGCAACGGGGTTGCAGTTGTGAACTAGCAACAGGATGGATTAAGTTTGAGTTTAAGTTGGGGGTAGGGGAAATTGGGGAAAAATTCTAATGTTAGGGCCGAAATTACCTTTTGATGCGGGGAGTTGGAGAGTTGCAGCCGGAATGGAATTTTAGGTTAATAACTAATTGTTAGGAGCACCCGACGGATGATCAAGCAAGCTCGAGCGTTACAATTGATTGAATTACGTACAGACAAATCAATGTTATGTTTTGTTACAACAATTGATCAGATATCGATTATATCAACTAACAATTGAGTATTAATTTCGACAATGGCACATTACAATTTGACGTCAGGTGGACTTCGGGCTTGGCAAATGACGTCAGTTGTGACCTTGCTGGGGTGGTAAAATTCCAACGTCGAAATCCGGAATTAAACTCGCAACAACTTATTGCCATTCTTTTTAGTTTTCTTAGAAGTATAGTTGTCATTTATTGAAAGTCGTTCTAGAAGGTTAAATAAAAGTCCAAGTATTCTTAGTAACGTCGATCTTCTACAAAAAGAAAAAAAAAAACAACAGAGAAATCGTCACACATCTAAATTACTGAGTCATGCAATAGCAATCTTCTTAGTAAACGGCGTGTTTTCTTTCTCGTTTCGGGGGATATGCTATAGAAAACTGGCATTATCTACAAAAGCCCCCCAGAAACGCATGCCTTTTTTTTTTTTTTTACTTGTAACGTTGTTACTTTTCAGTTTAATTTTTCAAGTGTTTAATTTGCAGTCTTTATACTTCATGGCGATGGTTTCCGTGAAACTGATTAAAGGTTCTGGTGCTTGACAAGCAAACGCAATGGGCGTACAGCATTGGTCGAAAGGTCACGTGCAGAAAACCTCCCAATAATTATGATGATGCAACGTCTCATATTTCATCTTCTAGCTAACTTATCTGTTTCTTGTTTTTTTGTTGTTATTGGTTAAGTGATAAAAAAAAAAAAATAGCTGATACTTTAAGTTTTTCTGAAGAGTATCTTACCCAAGGCTCAGAAAACATAAAATCGGTGACGATTGATTCGTGTCGTGCTGGGCGCCATTTTGGAAATACATTTTCGTTCAAAGCCTCAATCTGTGATGAAGGATCTGCTTCTGTATCATACAGTTCAATTTTTTATTTTTTTATTTATGATCAAAATTTCGACACGGATATGAGGACTCTTCCATACAAGAATGCTCAAAATTAATAAAAAAAAAAAAAACATCCGCGTCGAAAATTTATGTCCGTTAGTTAAAATGCAGAGACTGCCCTACAAGTTCGAATTGTGCGTCGTAGGTTCACTGTGAAGAGGATCTGCACCGATAGTACGCAGCACTGTGGACTGATAATACGCTCTACTGTGCACTGATGTAGTGCAGCACTGTGCACCGATAGTATGCTGCAATGTGCACCGATAGAATGCAGAATTGTAGACCGATAGTACACAACACTGTACACCAATCGTACGCAGCATTGTGTGCTGATAGTGCACAGCACTGTGCACCGTTAGTATGCAACACTGTGCATCAATAGTACACACTGTGCACCGATAAGTACGTAGCACTGTGTTTTGAATGTATGCAGCACTGTGCACCAATAATACACATCACTGTGCACCGATAGTATGCAGCATTGTGCACCTATAGGACGCAGAACTGTGCACCGAGAGTATGAAGCATTGAGCACCGATGGTACGTACCACTGTGCACTAATAGTACGCAGCACTGTGCACCATTAGTACGCAGCACTGTGCACCACTCGTACGCAGCACTGTGCGCCGACAATACGCAGCACTGTGTACAGATAGAACACAGCACTGTGCACCGTTAGTACACAGCACTGTGGACCAATGGTACGTAACACTGTGCACCTATAGGCCAAACACTACGCACCGATAGTGCTCAGCACTGTGGACCGATAGTATACAGCACTGTACACCGATAGTACGCAGCACTGTGGGCCAGCTAGTCTTCACATTAACTGTATGCTGTTAGTGCTTGCAGCACTACACAAGCCATGTGGTGGCTGAGCTGGTAAACAGCGACGAGCACTATAACTGATTAGAAAGCTAACTAGATATACCACCTTACCTCTTCCAAGCCTATGTGGGGGCCTGGAGATAGTTGTGGCTACTAATACCTCTTATATAGCATTGCCTACGTGCAGCTGCACAACCACAGCTACAGCCAGGGTTGGAAGAGGTAAGATTCGAAATCTTTCCTTTTCGTGTATAAGGGTGATTGGTGCATTGGTGATTGGTGCATTCAGAGTGTACCGGTACGCTATTGGCTAGTCTGATCATCCTGGTCATTAATGAAATCCGTCACCTGCTCGTCCAAATGTCGTGGCTGAACAGAGGCACATCTCAGCCCAATTGTCGGAAGAAGCTGATTTGCATGAACCCTGGAAAGGTCCCTGACGACCAGGGTAGTGTCCGTTACTACCAAGCTCATTCAACTGGTACCGGATCTATTACGGACTACCTCGGCCCCCACTCCCCCCCTCCCGGCCTTCAAGTATTACGTCATCAAGAAGGGCGGGGGGGTTGCCTACTGCTGACGATTGCTGAAGAGGGGGAAGGGGGTGGCCAGTTGATGACGTGAGCACCGTTGACGTAAGCAGGGTTGATACACGCAAAAAAAGTCTCTAGAAAACTGTGGATGTACAGGAAAAAAAACTCCTTTTTTGGGGGTGGGGGGGGAGACAATGCCGTGATACAGGAGGAGAGGGGTTGAGTAACTGATGACGGGGGGAGAGGGAGGAGGTTGAAAATGGCCAATTTCTTGATGACGTAATACTTGAACTATACCTTACCAAACTTCACTCTCCCTGACTCCCTCAAAACGCGTAGTGAAGTTCAAAACTGAACCAGCTCATCTCATCAACATGCAGTTTGCTACATACGACGAAGTCTCAAAGAGTTTGTCACAGATGGAGCCGTTTAACAAACCTCCTGTTCTGCCTCCTGCACTTTAAAGTGCAAATGATGTGATTTATTTCCCCTTTAGAGGTAAAAGACCGATTAACGTCCGATGCTTACTGCATACGACCAGTGGCAGATCTAGGATTGCCTGAATGGGGGGGGGGGGAGTGCTATTGCAAGCCCCTCCAACGCCACCTAGGGGGTCTGGGGAGCATTACTAGCTTCCCTAGATGGGCTTCGACAGAACCACCTAGTTTTTTTTTTTAATTTTCTGCCTTTTTTACTGCTTGTGAATTTGTGATCAGCCCCCCCTTCTGAAACGTCTCAGGTTCATTCCTATTAGTTCCGTCTAAGTTTATAGAGGGCGCCATGAGGTTTATGTGGAAATTTCTACTTAGGTTTTAGCCTAAAATTAAACTAAACTAAACGAAACTAGCTTGCACTGTGAAAACGATGTGTACAGGCAGTACATATCAATATGTATTTTCTCAGCCTCCACACGAACTGTGTACTGAAAGTACACAATTTGTACACTGGTAGTACACAACCTATGACGAGAATGTGTACTCTCAGTGCACAGACTGTGTACTGCCACTAAACAACTTGTGTGGAGGCTGAGAAAGTACACATTCATGTGTACTGTCAGTACACATCGTCTTCAGAGTGTGTGTTTATTTATTATTTAATTTAGCCTTCGTTGTAATTCAGTTTGCTTTCGATTTGGGCTGAAAAATGAGCAAAGATTACCAGATGGAACGTGTTGCGCCCTCTGAAAACTCGGACGGAACTAATAGGAATGAATGTAACACGTTTCAATAGGGCAGTGACACACCGTAGTATTATTGCATACAACTCTATGCTGGAGCGAGTAACTGCGATAGCTGCAAGGGTCACTGGAGGGGGAAAAGAAGGGCGTCTTACTGAAGCCAATGCTGTTAAGAGTGGATTTCTTAGGCCTATAATGCGCGATTTTTGTCGATTTGTTAGCAGTTGCTGACATTTTTAAGCAAGTGGAATCTTTATTTTCCAATTACAACCTCGCAGCATAAGGGATTGGAGAAAACAACGGTTTTTTAAGCCTATGAAATACGCTCTCAAAGCACTGCCTTGACTAGAAGTGCCGTTGTTTGACCCTCCATTTTAATCTAGTGTCCCTTGCAGTTATCTCTCTTGTAGCCAATATGACGTCACATGACGCTGCTCTATAGTTAAGAATAATTCTTGGTTGAGCTGAACAATCCGAATTCTGAATTCGACCGAATTTCACAATTCACAAGATTTGGAGAAAATAATATTGATTTTTTTTTTAAAATAATGGGTTGTCATCCAAGTGAAAAAAAAAAAACTTAAAGTCAGAGTATTTTTCTCTTCCCGTAATTTAATACGAGGTTGTAACCAACCACAGAAATGCCTAGTGTTTTCCCCGATGACTCATGCTTTCCAGCAACAGCTTCGTCTAAACACAGCTCTAAAACGTTTTTATTTGAAGCCACACTCATCCCCTAAGGAGTTACACCCTAAGGCTGTGGGTTAAAGAAAAAAAAATGACCGTTTCATGAAAACAGCTTTATAAACGGCATTGCCTCCAGACATTCGGGTTTGGGAAATCCCAGTATGTAGTGCGCTGTCGTGGGTGATTTTCAGTGGGCAAATTGCATAAGTCGTGTTTGAATTTAGTAGCAATCAATTTTAAGCACCCACATTAAACAGGCGTTTCATCCAAAGTTAGGCGCCATTTATCCATTGATCTCCCAGCCAGAAGCGATAAATTATTACATTTTTTAACATGGCGCCAGCTTTGGGTTTGCTTCACAAGAAACATTCCCTTATGATAGCCTAAAATCCATAAGGGATTGTATGTAATTGCCAAGGATGCAAAATTATGACGTCGACCCGTAATCACCACTCATTTTTTAGACGACAAAGCGTCATATTCTTCACGTTTTCTACAATGTACGAGTCCATGCGCAAATCAAACAGATGTGTTGAAAAGAAAAGCCCAAAGTTAACAATTTCAACACAATCCGACGCTTCGAGCTGACTGCAGTTCATTATCAAGGAATAAAAACACAATACACGTGAAATTGCATAATCGTGCAACTAGACGGCCGATTGCAGGCAAAACTGCCTAAGTCAAAACACAGTTCGAACTAGTTTTAAAACGGAGAATTAATAAAATTAAAAAATTTTTTAAAAAGAGGAAGAGAAGAGCGATCTCTTTGTGCTGAAAGCATAAGAAGAAGTGGCGACTATTCACGAGTGCAGTTTTTTTTAAATAATTTTTCCCCAGTGGAGAGTGTGTCAAACAGTTGTTTCAGTGGTACTCTGGTGTCAAAATTTGGTAAAAGAGAACTCTTTGAGGAGTAGCAGGCCTCGCAGACCTCCAATTAAAAAATATAGGCTAAAAAATAGGTTATAAATTTAAAAATATAATTTTTTATAAGTTATTTTTCAGCAAATACGTAGGCTTTTATAGAGTTTTTTGGTCTGTTTATTTTATTCAGCTTACTTAAAGGGCCGAAAAGGTGATTTACTCCAGTTTATTACAACAACAATTAGCTTCGCTCACTCTATTGGCGTTGCTCCATGCTTCATATAATTTATTTGATTTCTTCTGATGTGTTTACCTGGTCGAACTTGACTCGGACTCCACGAAATGGCATCTATTTCGTTTAATGACTAAAAGGTAAATGAGATTGCAATTCAAAAACACATTGATCTGGAACCAGCTTTTAATAATATAGGCTTTTGTAGGTTATATAGGTTATATTGGCAAAAATATAGAGTCAAAATTAAAATATAGGCTCTTATAGGTTTTCATAGGTTGGCTACGACCCCTGTTGTTGTCATTAAAGAGTTGATGATTATGACCACAGCCACCTACAGTAAAGGCCGTATCATATTTGCCTCCAACAATGCTCCGCAAAACGGCGAATCAAATAACGACGCGGCAAGTTTGCCAAGTGGCGTCATCTGTTGACAGAATTTGGAACCCTGGTCGGTTAGTTTGAAATTTCGCCGCTTGGTGTAGAGATGGCAGCACCTAGCAAACTTGCGCTTCCTTCAATGTCAATGGTTGATTTTACTTGCCTAATTTGTCTTGATCTGATCCGGCCTTTACTGTAGGTGGCTATGTTATGACTCTCAGGGTCGTGCAAGGCGATGCACAGAGTTTAAAGGATAAGCCTTGTACGAATATGCGGGATTTGAAAAAGAATATCAGCATTTGAAATGTTTAGGACTGTGGCCCGTTCTTTTTTAATGCTGAACTAATGATATTATGTACTTTTGGCTTATCTTTTCAACATACTTAGTACCAGTGCTTACATTTTCCAAATCAAATATGCACAGCAGCTTAAATCTCCCAATTCCAACTTCAATCTTAAAGGGACACCCGGCCTGCCTTATAACATTCCGCCTACCAAATTACAGCTACGCGCAGATCACCATCCGAGCAATTACAGCGCCAAGGTCGGCTGGGGTGGGAGCTGCGTTCCTCGTATATAGCTGCTGTCTCGGTTGGCTTTGGGAATAGTACTTGAGACAGAATCAATTGTCAACGATTGTGTCGTCACAAACCGGAATGATTCTCGTTTTTTAAAATCACAATTTATAATTTTCTAGGCTAGTGTCTTATAATTTTGCTTTGGCGATGTATTGGAATAATTCATTTTAATTTTTACCGCATTAGTCTATTAGATTATAGATTTCATGGTAATTATTAGACAATTAGTAGATGTACACACAGCGATGAAACGTCATGATTATTGTACGTGCGCAATGAATCATGTATAGTTACGGGTCGCTTAAATATAGTTAACTATATTCAACAGAAAATCTCCTAGACGCCACATTTTAAAACGGTTTTTTTTAGCAAGGGAAAGACTAACGGCAAGTAAATAGACCTTTGGAGCCGTACTTGATGTGGTGGATTGAGAAAAATGGCGCTGGGAGGTATATCCCTTTAAAGATGCAACCAGTTCACAAGTTCAGTACTTTACCAAACCAGGACCAGAACCCAATATTCCGGAACGAAGAGTGTTTATTCATACCTGGCTTAATCTTGAAGCCAAGGTGGATAGGGACATTATGTATTTCTGTTCAATCCCCCAATACAAGTGCACGACCGCAGTCAACCCGTAGAAAGATTATGTCGACTTATTACACATTTTTAAGTTGACTGATTCCGACACCGCAGGGGAGCCTCATCCAACCCAAATAAATACGGGATTTCACTCAATTCTCAATTCTGCCACTTCGTTTGGTGCTAGCGCCACCGTACATCCAAGTTCCTATTGCTTTTTAATTTTCGATTCTCACGGTTTTGCCGTTTTAGTCTTCTGTACAGCCGAACAGGCTACTTTTTAGGCCTATTTTTTTAGGCCTAGTTTTTAGGCCTATTTTTTTTAGGCCTAGTTTAGGCCTATTTTTTTTCCCTTTCCCTTCCATTTTAATTTCGTAAGTAGCAGGTCATTTGGTTCGAGAGTAAGCCTATTCATCCATGCAACATGGCGTCGAAGACTGTTTTAAATGTAGCTGTAATGTGTGTCGTTAACGAAATCCTTTTGTTTTACGTTTGCATTTTGTCGTTATGGTTTAAATGCGACGATCAATTGTTATTATTTCGTGAGTTACACGTCGAGAGTGCTTATTAGGTATGAGGAAGCAAGGGTGTTTTAATTTGCCGTTTTTGAAACTAATTTTTGGTCGCTGAGTCAACTGGCCAAAACCTGGTTCCGGCCTGAAGTTTATCTGCTACCTTTCTGAAGCTGATAAAGGCGATGGACAGACGGACGAACAAAGTCGTTGCAATAGCCTTCTTTTACAACGACTTTGTTCGTCCGTCTGTCTGTCCGTCCATCGCCTTTATCAACTTCAGAACGAAACCAGGTTTTCGCCGTTACATTCAGCGACCAAAAATTTGTTATAAAAATGGCAAATTAAAACACCGTTGGTTTTTTCCTTACAGCTGATAGATTTTATCGACGTAACTCAATGAAATAATAACATCTGATCGTTGCATTTAAACCCTAAGGATAAAATGCAACCTTGAAAACAAAAGAATTTCGTTAACGGTACACATTAGCTTCATTTAAAATAGTCTCGACGCCTTGTTGCATGAATGAATAGACTTACTCTCGAACCATATTCTCCGTTAGCTGTGCTAGCTACGAAATTAAAACGGAAGATAAAAAAAAATACGCCTAAAAGCTAAAAATTAGGATTTAAATCACATTGCCGCGGCAACGTCAGGTCTTCAAATCGTGTTTTAAATGAATAAGCCTACTCCTGAACTAGCTGCTACTTACGAAATTAAAACGTCAGGTAAAAGTTGGGCCTAAAAAGCTGGCAATTACGCCTAAAATCTAAGACTAGGCCTACAGGCTAACACATTTTTAATCGGCAATTGTGATGATTAATTACCATTTTTAGATTATACATATAATAGAGAGCGCTGTTGCAGTACGTGATAGAGGTGTGCGCCTCAACATCTTTTGAAAGTGGCGGAAGGTAGTCGCTGCAAACACTTGTTTTTTACACGTCCCAGCAAATTCTACTTTGTAAATATGAGTTTTGCCACGACTCAACCATTCTAGTGCTATTTACGCTATTTTCTTTACGTTATTCTCAATAATA
>JAHWFP010244044.1:17370-32873 GCA_023313725.1 Lithobius niger
ATTCTAGTGCTATTTACGCTATTTTCTTTACGTTATTCTCAATAATATGTTTGAAATGAAACGAAACGGTGAGTTTTAATCTTTTTTTTTATGTGCGGTTACTGGCTTTTCATCTGCAACAAAACACAACTGTCCAGATGATCTCGTAAAGATCGGTGTCGGATTCGTTCGCAGAGCACTGGGCAGAAATCATATAAGTGGAACGTAGGGAGGAAAATCCTGCAGGTGAAGTTACGGAAATTATTCCAATTAAATTTTGCAGCACAGGGAAAAGACACGTAGCGTAGCATTTCTCGCTCGGCCAAACAATGTGTCTTCAGAACTCAGTTGTGTGCCGGTGTATTTTAGAAAACGGTTCGTCATTATAGTCTGTTTTCGTTGAGTGTCGATTAGACCACGATTTGAAAACACACACATGGTAATCATTAAAATTCTCTTGAACGTCCGTAGAATGAACGTGGAAAAATGATAAACAACGAAATCAATTTTGTTACGGATTTTCCTCCTTTGCCGCGACGTGAGAAAAACACCCCAAAATCAATTTCTCATTCCAGACTTATAATTATAGAAATTCGCATTAACCCAATTTCCCTTACCAGGAATGTATGATTATAGCTGCCAGAGAGAAGGGCTTTCTGATTAATAGTTCCATTGCGCTGGTATAGCTAAAACCGGCCGTTTTATTGACCCTAAAATTAATTTTGCCAAGTCCGTTAGTTGTTTTACGGGCCGGCCGGAACGGATTTTAAGGTTCTACACGAAACGAGAATTTCTTTTTTATCGAGGGGTGCGAAAGGGAGGTGCAAGAAGTAAATTTCACACGAGTAATGATAAATCTTAAAAGGCAGTGCGAACGATATGCGGTTGTAATAGGCGTAGTCGTAAAGGCCCGCATTCCGTATACCCGTCCTCAACCTCGACTCGAACTCGGACAGGAAATGACGTCACAACTGTTTAGTGTCATTCGCCACCAGACGTCTCCACCAGACGTTTGTAAGACATTGGGTGGTGAATGGCATTACAGTTATGACATCATATACAAGCCTGAGTTCGAGATTGAGTACGTATTCGGAACACAGGTCTAAATATCGTAGGCGAGGGGAGGGGGGGGGGATGCACTAGGGATGTACGGAATGTAAAAGTTGCCGAATGCAGAATACGTAACCGCATGCTCAGCCTGCCGAATATGAATACCGAATACGCAACCGAATACTCAACTTGCTGAATATGAATACCGAATTTGCAGCCGAATAGTTAAAATGCCTTATACCGAATACAGAGTGTAGTTGGCTGAATACCGAATTATTCGGCCCTATGCCGAATAATGGCTTAATAGGCCGAATACTTGACCGAATGCTCTGCCGAATACAGCAGTAAGTTAAACATATGACATCAGTTAAATTATGTGAACATACTGATTAAGGGTAGATTCATTAGTTAACCAGGGTGCTTTGCTGGCTGCGTGACGCTCCGATGCCATGCGAGAAGTTGGGAAATTCGTAGTAACGTGCTAGAGACGCTCTTCACGTTGGGAGGGGTTGGGCAATGGATAGGGGTGAAAGTGAGTCGTAGATAAAGAGGGGGGAGGGGGCGGACGAAGAATATACGTATGCTTCGTATGGGGGAGAGGAGAGAAGGATGGAAACGTAATTGGGGTAGAAGCACATCGTTGGAAAGATGCATCGTATAGTAAATCGAGAAAAGGAACGGCGCAGCAGGAAGAGTACGGGGTTGGGGCAGGGGGTGGAAATAGTAAGGGGGGATGGCTTTTGCTATGGTCTTGGAGACGTCTGCAGTAAGGTGAGGCAGGTTACGACAAAATGTTTTGTCGTGTGACTAAACGTCTAATTTGGTGTGCGGCCACCTTAAGGCCGGCCACACACCAAATGCGACAATTGTCTGACGACAAGACGCCTCACGACAAAACGTCGCGAGACGTCAGACCCCCCCCCCCCGCCCCATAGCCTTTCTGCAGAAAGAGCTTCGCCTTGTTGTCGTGAGACGCCTAAAGACATCTTGCGACAACGCCTCATCCGATTCGTCTGCAGCAAGGTGAGACAGGTTTCGACAAAACGTCTTGTCGTGAGACCAAATGTCGCACATGGTGTGTGGTAGGCCTATAAGGCCCGGTACTCACATGCGTTTTTTTTAACGCGCGTTGACGCAGCGTTACCGCATTTGCGGTGTGGTTTACGTGACATCTGTTGGGTACTTCACACATACCTGCGTCGACGTTGCGTTACCGCACGTCGATCGCGCGTTCGTTTTGCACCGCACTTTCCCCGTCAGCGCAGTGTTAACGCAAACGCACTTCCATCTCTCAATACCTTGTGTGACTTGAGCGGTGCACACATCCGTCGTTTATCGCTAAAGCGTTACCGAAAATGGCGTCCAGTTTCGAAGAAACAGGTATGGAATTGTTTATTGGGAGAGTAAAGAACTACCCTGAAATATGAAATGTTGCTGCAGAAATTATTGAAGACTCATTGTGATGTAATTACAGAACTTATCCGAATTTTTTAGTTACCTAAGCTGCAAAAGATGCATAATTTGTTCTCCTGGTACGTCTTAAATCGGTAAATGAATGTACCAAATATCGTCGCATTGGTCTGAAAATATATTTTTTGTACACGAGGTAGGCAAAAAAAAGCAATATCGTCTCATCGGTTTCAAAATATATTTTTTTGTACACGGGGTTAACAAAATGGGTTGCGGCCGAATGCGTACTGGCGTTACTTCACGGTCATGTGTGCATTGATTGATAACGTCAACGCGCGTTAAAAAACGCAGGTGTGCACCGGGCTTAATGGTGGCCGCACTCCAAAATCGACAAAACGTCTCACGACAGGACATTTTGTCGAAACTCGTCTTAGCATTCTGCAGACGTCTCTAAAACCATTGGATTGAGCTGAGCGCCAACCACCGGATGCAACGTTGTCGAGACACGTCTTTAGGCGTCTCACGACAACAAAGCGAAGCTCCTTCTATAGTTTCGTCTGTTGGGGGGTCTCTCCACCAGATGCGACGTCTCGCGACGTTTCGTTTTGCAACGAGGTTTTGTCGATTTTGGTGTGTGGCCCTCCTAGTTATATAGGACCCCCAATAAAAGAGCCACGTCATTTATTTTTGTGATATTGTAAAATAAATTCACCCGTCTTTAGCTAGCAAGCTAGTAATAACAATGAATACTATTTATAAAACATTCGTCGTGCAAATAAAGCACGACCAGTCAGATGAGGGCTTGTTGACGACTTAGTACCAACCGAGTTAGAAACAACAAAATTCTGGTCGAAGAAGGGGGGGGGGAGATGAGGCTTAATGGCGCGTCGACAGCTTGGTCGAAGAAGGAATGGACCCAGTTTGGCTCTCTCTAAAAGTCTCCCGGGGGAGCTAGTCGAAGGGGCATTGACAGTGACCTCTGGCATTGAGTTCCAAGCTAGAACCACCCGACGCTAAAGAAGTGATGCTACACTTTAATTTGTGAGTTGGAGTGATCAGTTTTTTGCAGTGACCCCTAGTTTTTCTTTTTGAACTTATTTCAACTATCGATAGTCATTCGGTGTTAACCAGTGTATACTTAGTTCCACATTATGTTCTCAGAAAACTGACTGTATGACGCCACGTTTTCTTCCACTAAGAGTACAAAAAATCCGTAAACATTGCATTCGTAAACTCTAACAGTAACTTTGTTGAGTCTACAAATGTGATATCCACATGTTTTTGCACTCTTAGTGGAAGAAAACGTGCCGTCATCCAGTCAATTCTCTGAAAACATAATGTGGAACAAACTATAGCAAGGTTAAGGTCGGCCTTTAAACGTTGAAGTTCCAGGGCGTCAAGGTTTAAACGTTTCAGCTATTGGGTATGTGTCAGATGTTTCATGTCAGGGATTGACTAGTACCGATTTCACACGTAATAATTCGTCGCGTGTTGTTGCCGTACCGTACCGTCCCGCTCCAAGCCGCTCTGCGCCACGGCCACGTTCCCAGCGCGACTTGATTTCACACGTAATAAATACCGAAACGTGGCCGGCCACGTTTTTCCACTGCCCTCTGACGGTCAAGCTTGGAACCCAACTACGAAAACGAAAATTAAAGCAGACTGAAGTGAAATTTCGGCAGATATTGTTCGTTTGGCCACCTCAATTGTGTTCGGGAAAAAAAAAAACTTGAAAAAATTGTTTAAGGAAGATATAAAGATAACTGTCGTTTTTGTTTTGTTTTTCCTGTTGTTGTTAGATTACGTTACGCCATTTTAAGGCAAAGGTTGAAATTTTACGTTCATAAAAACGGTTTAAACTTATTTTTAACCAAGAGTTACCACAATTGTTTCTGTAGCGGAAAACGCTGTTACAATATAGGCAACAAGTAAAAAAAAAATAGAGAACCGTACGTCAGAAGGAAAATAAAAATAGAAATATGAGGAATCTACACTATTAAAATGTTCGGTTTGTTTATTTATTGGATTGTTTATCTGTGTGCCCTTCTATTCCTCTAGAAGTAAGCCCCGTAGAAAGATAAGAGTACAGTGCCAAATGAAAGATAATTAAATTACACTTTGGGTAGGCCTATTTTCATTGTACTAATCTGATTTTATTTATCCTTAAATACGCAAGTGAACTGCGAGTAAAGTTACCCGTGTGTGGGAAAAAAAACCTGGCTAAAATGTCCCAAGGAAAAAATAAATTGTGTTGTCGTTTATTATTATTTTTTTTTTATGTTGTTAGGTTAGGTCAGGTTAGTTGCCTTGGCCAAAAATTTCACCAGGGAACGACCTGCCTACCGATTTTCTCATTTGATCTTTTTTTTTCCGCAACCCTTTTTTCAATTGGCTGTTTTTTTTTCTCCATTTGCTGTTTTTTTTAAAGATTAAAAAAAAAATATTTTCTCAGAACTAGGCCACCTGAGCGTTACTACTAACTCTGTTGAAACTATAGTTTGCATTCAAAGGGTTCTGTCAGCTTTAAGATACCGTTATGTTACCTCGTTAACTTTTTTCGCAAGCGTCAGTTTAGGCATGTGTAGTCGCGATGCTATTTAAGAAATACGTGTTCGGTGAAAATAGGTAGGCTAGCACCGTTGAAAATAGGTAGGCTAGCATACGTCATCTCCGTTTGGTTTTGTGGCCAGTTCTCCCGCTACAAAAATTCTGACTTTAGGCCTAAACGTTTGTCGACACTTTCTTAATTTGTTAGTCAAAAACTTCAAGCTTAAAACTATGTTTATTAGTCGTAGTCTGCTTTGATTAGATCGTCAGTTTGTTTTGGAGGCGAACGGCGCGTTGCATTATGGGGTCGCAGGCCGTTGTCACTTCCACGCAGCGCGGCACGGCACGCATCAGATTTCAGACGTAATAATTAAAGCGAACCGCTCCGCTCCGTCCAGTACCGAACCGCGCTGGCCACGTTTTGAAACGTGGCCAAGCTGGAGCGCAAAATCACGGCCACGTTCGGCCACGTTCGCTTTATTTATTACGTGTGAAATCAAATTGCACGGTTCGGAGCGGCACTGCACGCTTTATTTATTACGTGTGAAATAGCTATAGGTGAATCTTCTCTGCACCGGCTCAATTCCATCTATGTCTTTTAGCTGACCCGGTGACCACACCTGACTTCCATATTCCAGATTAAAGTCGGAAAGCCAAGAGTTCAACAAGAGTTAAATAAATATAAATATTATAAATATAAGTCCAAAAGGCAACGTAAATAGGCTTGCATCTGTATTTATTTATTCCATATTCCAGAGTTGGGCGTGTAAATGCCTTGTATACGCCCAGACAAGGATGTTGGTGTCCCCCGAATTAAACAGCGACGCATGACAGCAGATCTGCGATTGGCATTAAGTGTAATGTTGGTACAGTGGAAAGATGTCTTCAGGTCGTGCCTGAACCAAATGCCCAGATCTTTAGTTGAAGCAGTCATTGGCTCGTCACTGGAGCCCCATCTACAGGTGTTAGAATTTTCCCTGTTCCCAACTGTAAAGTGTATACATACATTTGCTGATGGACAGTAGCAGCTGCCTGTGGACTGCCAGTGTTATGTGACGTTCTTCACGCTGTCCTGGAGGGATTTACGGTCTGCCTCCATTGAAACCATCGAATGTAGTTTAAGATCGTCTGAAAATTTCTCCTGGTTTGCATATTGGTTGCAAGATAGGTCATTTAGGTACAATATAAACAAAAGTGGGCCCAGGAATGAGCCCTGAGGAACCCCACTGATGAAGTTTATTTTTTCGAATGTTACGATTCAACAGCCACGTCCTAGGTCCTGTTTGAGATAAATGGTGTAATCCAGGCCAATAGTTCTTCGGAAAAAACGTACTGTTTTAATTAAAAAAAGCAATTTGCTACGAATAACAGATTAAAGGCTTTCTTGAGATCAAACGAAATGACGTCAGTCCCGACTCCCAGATAAAGAGCCTCCAACCATTTGTCCTGGTGTACTGCAGAGCAACTGGTAACAAACCAAATTGGTCATCTTTAATATACGATTGTTATTTTTAGTAGGTTCCATCATTTCCCTGCGTAGAAATGACTCCATAACCTTGCATGGAACCAATGCCAGGCCTGTTATTGGCGGATTCTGCAGGGTTTCCCTCCTTAAAAACTGGGACAACATTTTGCTGTCGACCACTTGGAGGGTAAGTTGGTGAGCGGCATAAGATTGAGCAGAAATAATGGATAAAGGGATGCCGATTTGATTAGCGATATGTTTGCAAAAGAAGGCTGAATAGCCAGCCGTCGGGCCCCACAGCATGGCGACGTTTGACATTTTGTAATACAGAAATTTTGTTATATCATCAGCAGCAGAGATGGAAGTGGGTCACTTATTCCGATCCTTGACCCACCTGAACCACTCGAGCCTTGACCCATCACCCACTTGAGCGACCCGATATAGAACAATATTTGACCCACCATGACCCATTCCACGCCATGAAAAAAATACAGTATGCAAATGCATGCAATGTTATTTCAAACGGTCCAATTTTTTAAAGAAGTATTTACTAAAGGTTTTTAGCTTTCGGGGGAAACTATTAATTTTTGACAGAGTAAGACTAATTTTTAAAGAGTACTATTGTGTGTGCAGCGTATCTTGAGTCCTGCAGGTATTTTATGAGCGACTACGTCTTCCTGGAGGGGGCGGCTTTAATCGGCGGCCACCATTGTTTTTGTAGCCATCTTGGATATCAACAAGGCACTCTGCCACCAAAAACATACAATCGATTATCTGTGTTCGTTCTGGGGCGAACTCAACATAGGCCGCGAACACTTTAGTAAGACTACTGAAGTGTCATATAACATACTTAACAATTACCGTGGGTCCGTGAGTGAACGGTCTTGACCCATGACCCACTTGACCCGCGATATAAATGTGACCCATTTGATCCATGGGTCAGTTCCATCTCTGATCAGCAGTAAAATTAATTTGTAAGTTGTTTTAAAAACAATATCATGTGGTAAATTAAGAGGCGGGATTTTATTATTGTCGACTACCCCCATTTTTTTGTTGTTGAAAATTCAAGATTAAGGATCTTAGCTGTTTTCTTGGATTCAGTTCGTATGTTTGCCCGGACCATAACGGTTGTATCAATCTAGAATTGCCATTTTGCTGTAGATAAAAGCGGAAAAGTGTTTCATAAATATCCGTCCGCAACCACCATGGCTTCGTTTTTGTTACGCATTTCTTTTACCAGATTTGCGTGAGTCTAACACGTATTGTAAAAACTGCAAATAACTGTATACCTGTTCTTTTGTGTTGCTTTCTTATAATTCTTGATAACAAACTTATTAGCCAACGTGAAAAAATTGCAATTAGACTGCAGTTTTTCCCAAATTTTCTATTTTTAGCATAAATTTTCCGACACTTTTCTGGAAATTTTCCCCAAAAATAATTTTTGTTCCAATTTGCAACACTATTTTCCATGAATTAATAAAAAACTGCAACTGAATTAAAAAAAAAAAATAAATATTATTTACATTTGTGCATTTTTAACCTTTTCCCAAAAAGGATAAACTTTCAGTGCCCAGGCCCATAGGCAGGTTCCCCGCAAACCAACAACATCTCGCGGGTTCGCGGCATAAAATAGGAGGAAGGAGCATTACGGCAAATAGCGATAACTAGCGAACTGTAATTTACAACTTATGGGAAATATTGATCGAAAACATAGGACAGTTTAGCCAATGACGCACTTACTTATACGTAACAGTGATTCATATCCGACATAATAGTAAAAAATAAAAGGCAACATAATTAGGCATCTGAAATGTAGTCGGCAATTTCGCATCGCGGGGATACAATCTTTCATCGCGGGGATACATTTTGCCGTGTCACTTCCAATGGCTACGGTACGTTTGCCATAATCCTGCTTAACTACCGATTTTATGGTTATCGTCCCAGCTCTTCTACATTTTCGCGTTTGCTGGAAATTATACTCTTCCCTTCTTCTGCTGGGTTTCCCGTTCGCCATAATTTCCCGTTCGCCATAATTTCCCGTTCGCCATAATTTCCCGTTTGCCATAATTTCCCGTTCGCCATAATTTCCCGTTTGCCATAATCCCGTTTGCAATACCGACGGATTTGACGACATCGTCCTAAAACCCAACTTCAAGAAAGAATGTTTGTAGTGGCAAAAACTGCGCATGGATTGTTCACTCCTGGTGCGGAGTTTCTGCGCCATCTGTTGACAAAAGTAGTTACTGTTTGTCATTTCAATTAAAATGCGGGTCTATGTTATTTGGACATATAAAATCTTAACTTTTTTTTTTAAATTTCGATGCTAATTCGAATTTTTTTCTAACTTTAGAAAAAAAATTTAAAAACAATAAAAATAGCTTAGTCATGAAACCACACATGAAACTTCTACCTATACATGGGGCAACATTACGCACTGAACGAAATTGGATAATTTTCTGAATTTTCAGCAGTTCGAAACAGAACCAACATTTTCGTATCCTAATACTGGATTTTGGATTCAGAAAAGTGGTAGGCTACCTATGTTGTTAAAGTTTAATTATAGCATTTTTTAGGGGTGGTGGACGGAGAACAAAATTTTCTTTTACGGGCAAGCCCACACAATACTATTAATCTGCCTCCTCCGCCAGCCAAAAAAAAAAGTTTACCGTGATTAAACTTTGGTATGGATACGGGTTTTTTTTTTTTTTTTTTTAAATTTGTGCCCACATGAAGTAAGTACGTGTGCTCATTAATTATCCATAATTTTATTTTAATGACAAACAGTGACGAGTTTTGTCAACAGATGGCGCAGAAACTCGGCACCATGAGTGAATAATTCTTACGTATAGTTTTGAAAGTTAAGTACATTCTTTCAGAGTTCCATTTGAAATGAGACTTGATATAGGATTTACGGCAAACGGACATGTAAGTAACAAACGGGATTATGGCTACTGGGCTAAGATACTCAAGGCTCCCGGGATTATGGCAAACGCGATTACGGCAAACGCGATTATGGCAAACGGGCGGAAGCCCTTCTGGCAGGCAAAAATGTAACTTTTGCTAATATTTCTGCCAAATTAAAGTACCCCATAAAGCTGAACATAAAATAAATATAAAAAAATCCAACAACACGATTGCAGGCTTTGTGTGGGGTACCCAGGGATTTCGAAAAAAGCGAAAAGCACAGCCGAAAGGTCATAGCATAAAAACTACACAAAGAACTCTGAGAAAGCCTAGTTTCGTTAAAATTAAGCCAGAAAGTGCACAAAATAAGTAACAAACACACCCGTTTCGGGAAAATATACTTGCCGTTGTCAGGTCGACTCAATCAGCTGAAGGCATCGTAGACGCCACTGCGATTTCTTGAGCTGAATAGTTCTCACTTGATAACGGGAAATATGCTTGATTGTTTACTCAGTGCACTTACTGGCGTAAGTGATGACATCTTGTTACTTGATTGTTTTGGGCACTTACTGGCCTAATTTTAAGAGGATAAAAATAAATACATTGTTGCTTACAAGTGCAGAAACCAAAAGCCCATGCGGGCGGGCGGCTTATTATTATTATTTTTTAACCCCTGAAACTCCGCTGCGATGCTGCAGTATGTTTTTATGGTTGTGTGTGTGTGTGTGTGTGTCGGCGCGCCCACCCCCGGGGCCCCCCCCCCCCCATATTTTCTTCTTTTATGGAGCTTTGATAAAATAGTGTGAAAAACGCATGTCTTGAAACCTGCTATTCGCAGATATGAAACATGACCGAATTTCCACGGTTTTAACGTGTGAACTGTGGTCCCATCATCAAAAAAAAATAATAGTGTATGCTAAAAAAAATTAATAATGACGCTAAAACTGAAATAAAACGATTAAAATCACAAAACCAGTTCATTTGTGTGGTTTATTTGTTTATTAAACTGCAAGGTATGTAGCATTACTTGCGTTTTAAAAAATCAGTTAAACTATTCCGTAATAATCTGTAGTTGAAACCCAGAATGCTAGCAATAGGGCAGTGACACAACGTTGTATTATTGTACATAACTCTATGCTGTAGCCAGTAACTAGGATAGCTGCAAGGATTACTGGAAGGGGAAAAGAAGGGCGTCTTACTGAAAACAATGCTGTTAAGAGTCGATTTCTTAGGCCTATAATGCGCGGTTTTTGTCGATTTGTTGGCAGTTGCTGACATTTTTAAGCAAGTGGAATCTTTATTTTCCAATTACAACCTAGCGGCATAAGGGATTGGAGAAAACAACGTTTTTTTAAGCCTATGAATTCCGCTTTTAATCTAGTGCCCCTTGCAGCTATCTCTCTTGTAGCCAATATGACGTCACATGACGCTGCTCTATTGGAGTTATAAGATAACGTAAGCACTGGAACGAAGTATGATGAAAAGAGAAGCCCAAAGTACACAATGTCAAAACAACCGGAAGTTTCGAGCGGACTCCAGCTCATTATCAATGATCAGCTGTCTGTTTTGCAATTTTAAGTGTACTGTGTTTTTATTCCCTTGACAATGTGCAAGAGTTAGCTCGAAACGTCCGATTGTTTTGACATTGTGCACTTTGGGGCTTCTTTTTTTTTAACAATTGGGGTCCAATTGTTTGCCTGTGGTGTTGTTTGCCTGTGTTTTGTTGTTTGCCTGTGCTGTAGCCGTTCGTTTGTCTACAGCAATGGTAGTGCTGGACAACAGGCTGTTGTTAGCTAGAAAGCGGCACGTTTAATACCTCAAGTAAAGTAAAAAAAAAAAAAAAAATTTTTCTGGCGATGTGATGTGTACTCAATCTTTTATTTTTTATTCATTTACTAGCAGTTGTACCCGGCTTCGCCCGGGGTTTTGATTCTCCCGTGGTTGTTTCCCACTTCTCGGTAGTCGTGACGCAGGCGTTTATGAGAAGCGATGTTTATTTTTTTTTTTCGCAGCCTTAATGAGACTGGTCAGAGTAGCTGATGTCAACCATATGAACGCAGGCTGAATCCCTCTCCCTGTCAATGGGAGTTGACAAAAAATGATTCAAAAGTCGTCTCGTGATGTGATAGGGATAACTTTTGAAAAAGTAAAGGTTTTTAAAACTGCCGACGAGTCCAGAAAGGTGCTTGGTATTGACATCCAGTGGCTTATGAGATACAAGGTTACTTAATTTTTGCCAACAATGAATGAACCGTTTCGTCAACACAACAACATTCCGGCAAGTAGAAATTGTGATGAACCATGAATTTCACTTGATGAGAATTCCAACCCCCCTCTTTTTTTTTGTAAGTCTGCGGGTTTACACGGCGTCCCATGTATTCATTTCACGGATGTCATTACTCTGAAAGTTTTGTTTGAGTTGACAGATAGGTACAGACGAGTTGTACTGGGCCAGCCGAATGTTTTTCCAGTTGACCATGTCGAACAAAGTTTCAAACACCGTATCCTCTTCCCACAAAATGGATCAATACACCAACTCGGGGATCATAGGAACGGTGCGAAGCCATAGCTGGTCCTGCCATCTAGTGGCTCATTTACAAACTAACTTCTACTTTCATGCTTGGCAGGGAAGCCAACCGTTTTACGGACGTCTGCCAATCGACGTCACTTGGCTTCACGTTTTGAAACAAATAGAAATCCATAAATCAGTTCCTTTTGCAAGGAGGTTTTGATAAACTGAAGTAAAATAAAAACCGATAATTGTGGCTGAATTTACACTTATATAAGTAGATGTTTATTAAACCTGTGACAGCGTGGGTAGGGGGGGAAGGGGGGGGGGGCAAGGGGAAGAAGAATAAACCCATAAGAAATGACTGATAATTTTTTCAGAATTTTTCAGAAGTATGTTACAAAAAAGCTATTAATTACACGACTTCGAAGAGAAACATTTACAGACCATGAAAAAAAAGAGAAAAAAAAAGAAGCAATTAAACTAAAATCCAGCTACTACTACCTTGGGTCTCTTTGTTTATTTATTTATTTATTTGTTTAATTAATGATTTCTCAATTTACATAATTGATTTCCTTTAGCAGCTTATCGGAAAACTGATGTAATAAAATAAAAAATTTACCCTCTCCTCAGTAAGAATCGCTTACTGAGAACCTTACTGAACCTTTCGAAGTCCATACTTTTTTCTAACTTAAAAATTGTTTTGTTATAGTGAATATAGGAACCACTTTTTCGTGTTCTAGTCAAGTGGTCCCTATTTTGGCTTTTTCGAAAGAAAAATTTTGAAAAAAGTTTGGACTTTCAGAAATATTTCAGCGCATACGTTTTTTTATGGGCTACCATATTTTTTTTTTTAATTATAGGGGGTTGGACGGACAGGGAGACTCGAAATTTATTTTTAAAAACAGTTTATGGCAAATAAAATAACTTGGTGTAATGCAAAAGAGCCTATTTAAATCTAAATATTTTTTCTTCTTTCGACTAGTACCTGATGCTGGGTGCCAGTGGCATTCTGTCACCCTTGCCGCCCTGTAGCTACGGCGCTGTTCCCGGGGAGAAAATCTTTAAAAGCGCTAAAATACTGCGTCAGTAATGTTTACTACTTACAAAGTATATCACGCTGTTTTTGTCCAATTCTTTAACCCCTCCGATCTTCCCTTCACTCCATTTTGTCAAACATACTGATATCCCTAACAAAAAAAGTATATCGTCTTGATCTGTAAGTCTCATAAAAAAAAACAAGACAACGAAGCTTGAAAAGCATTCACTCCGCAGCATGGCAGTATCCATGTTATAACTTTCACTTTGGATTCTACCGATAGGTCTTTTGGGAGAGACGCTGCATATTTCGCTTTCTGCGTATAGGCTAGACCATGCGCAATGGCTCTTTGCCGTGACGTCACCATGAGTTAGCCAATGACGAGCGAGAACAACGGCTGTTTGGCCGTCTGATTGGACTAGCCCAGTCACACGTGATATGCACGTCACAGCAAACAGCCATGGCATATGTGTGTTATAGTTGATATAACATTGCCAAAATCTTATTCACCAAAGCAACGCCACGGGCGCGTTTACGCAATGACTCGCCTGTGCATTCTCGCCGCTAGAATTTAATTGCAATGATGTCGTTGCCATGGTAGGAACGCTAAATGGATTAGCTAAATCCGACATCGTTTGAATAAATGCATGCAGTCTTACAATTCGTGTCACAAGATAAAGAATTTCGCCCGAGAAACAATTTTCCAGTCTCTTCTGAACTCACATTATTGACTGTTTTTTGTTACGAGCGGACAGAGGCAAAAGCCACCGCCATGTTGGGAGTTCAAGGGATTTCTAACTTCTAGCTGATGGAATGCAAAGGGGGTCGGTACGTAAACGCGGCTTATGAGGCATTAAATTCCCGGCATGCGCGAGATCAAGCGTGGAACTGGGAGGCAAGTTACGCAGTATCTACCTCAGTCGTCCTTGGCTAGAGGAATTAAGGGGTTACGGGCGGATTTACAAATGTGACGTGGCATGATAAGGATGGTAGTGGAATGGTGGTGGCAGTAATTAGGGAGGCATCTTTGAGCCCAGATGTTTTATGTTAAGGTTTTGATGATAAATATTAGCTCCCCGCCACAACACAAGAACAGCCGCCTAAATTTAATCAAATGGGGATGTTTAACGAGAAAGAGTGTGGGATGTGATATCACTAAAATTGGGACAGAAAAATCCGGGGGGAAGGAATTCTAGTTAAAAAAATCGAAAGAATTTACATGGATTGATGCTTGGAATAGGAATTGGGCTTATGGAAGGCAAGACAACATTCAAAAGAAAGACTGTATGTTTGCAATGAGTACAGAAAGCCAAATTGGCATAACAAAGTATCACGAATTAGAAAACAAAAACTAACTCGTTTGATGTTTACGGCAAGGTTTAACTGATCCGAAGTAAAAACAGCAAAGGAACACAAATAAACTTTCATGTAAGGTTTCATATATCGCGGTGTTGCTGTACTGTTTAGTCCACGGGAAACCTTACTGTAGTATTCAACCATTAGACACGTAAATAAAATTGAAACCGTATTCCAACTTTCAAAGTTATTGTAAGATTAATATAGTGCTACACACTCGCCTACTTTCGGGGCTAAATTTTTCAGCATTATTCAAGTCAAGTCGTCGCCTTTCCGTTCATCCTATTGATACATACCCCAGTTTTCAAGTTTTCATATTCAGGACTTCAGGACTTCAAGATTTTTATTTTTTATTTTAAATTAAATTCATTTCTTTGGACCTTAAGTCAGGTCCTTAACTTAATGCTTGTATGGCTGAACCGGCTCAATTTTGAACATTACCAGACTTTTTAGAGAAGAAGAAATACCTGGTAAAGGGAGGTGCCAACCCGCGGATTCGATCCGGGAAACCTCCGATCATCGTAGAGGCCGAAAGATTGTCCAGAATTGGCCAGAATAGTTTCCATAGCCGCTGAAGGAGCATGGTAGCCTCTCACGCTACCCTGGCCGGCAGTCCTGGTGGGGACTTTGCCAAGGTCCTCTTTCCAAGGGTTCGACCAGATCCGCAAACCTCCAGCAACCAAGTTGAACTCTCTCACAACTCAGCCACCATGACCACTGATATTTCACTGATATTTCATTTTTATTTTCAGCATTTCCAGGTTTTCAAGGAGTTGCACGAACTACTTGCCTGAATATACTACTGAATATACTACTTAATTACAAATTACTTAATCTGTAGATCTCCAACACACTAAGACTATGGTTTTAACGATTTTTCATCGATGTCGTTTAGCCAAGTAGAATAAACCAATCTGACCTATCGTGTTCTAAAGTAAAAACTGTAAAAACGTGAATACAGCAGCACGGTTTCACGTGGACTAAAAAGTACAGGAACACTGCGGTACATGAAACCTTACAGGAAAGTTTATTTGTGTTCCTCTGCTGTTCTGACTTCGGATCAGATAAATCTTACCTTCAACATCAAACGAGTTCGTTTTTGATTTCTAATTATGTATATAAAGCAGATGGATCCTTACAGAAACAAACGTGTAAAGATCATTTAAACGATACTGCTTCCTAATAGACATACGCTCGGATGATTTTTTTTTCACACATATTTATTCGGTAAAAAAAAAATAAAA
>JAHWFP010244044.1:47317-62988 GCA_023313725.1 Lithobius niger
TGCATGAGTTCAGAGTCGATACGAGTAGGGCAGCTTGGGCCCGAAATTGATCGAATTGTTAGCTTTCTGTGAAAAGCATGGAATTTGGTATGGATGCTCAATAGCTCATGAAGGGTAACTGGAATAAATAGCATTACTAGCAAGCTCATCCCCCCCCCCCCCGACGGTGGGAAGGGCCCACAAAACGTTTTTTTTTTACTGTAACTCTTTAAAAGTCAACAAACGAAAAGCAAAATGTGAAGCAAAAACGTTCAGCACACAATTCTGGACAAGAAAGGGGATATACATCTTTTTAGGTAAAAGTAACCATCGAACCCCAAAGTCGTATTTCAAGTTTACTCCCCCCCCCCCTTCATTTGCACGAGGCGTTCATTTGTTCAGTTGGTTGTTAAAGTGACCTTCGGTTTCAAAATGCTCTTGCAAGCTTTCTAATAACCCAGAGTGGGCGTGCTCAGGATTTTCTGAAAGGTGGGTAATTAGAAAGCTCGCAAGAGCACTTTGAAAATGAAACTCACCATACGCTCTCGCTGCTAGGCCATTACCTCTTCACCTTTAAATAGGTGTAGGACGGTACCTATAAAAGTTAAACAATGTCAGTTAGGATTGGTGGAAAGAATAGATCCGCAGCTTTCAGAAAACTTAAGCATGTCCATTTCGGGCTCTTAAAAAACTCGCAAGGACACTTTGAAACCGAAGGTTACTATAACAATCTACTGAAGAATGGAGCACTTGTGCAAATTGAGGGGGGAGGCGGTAAACTTGAAACACGATTTAGGGGTTCAATGGCTGCGATTACCTAAGAAACATATATCACCTTTCTTGTCCAGAATTGTGTGCTGAACGTTTTTGCTTCACATTATGCTTTTGATTTGTTGACGGTTAAGGAGTTGCAGTCAAAAAACATTTTTTGGGGATGGGGTGGTTTGAGCTTGCTGTAATGCTATTTTTTCCAGTTACTGAACAATTCAACCCTCTAGCCGGCCTACTATATCTGAGGTTAGCCCATTTGGCTGCACACGAATGTTGAACAAAAAGTTGTAGAGCGCGCGTACCGATTTTTGAAAACAGCCTCAAAGATGATCAACTGATATAAGTGATTTTAAAATTAAGCTGAGTTAGTGGACCTAGAAATAACCTCACAAGAGGTCCAGATTTACGTGGATCGAACTTTCTAAACATTTTAGGAACTAGTGAAGAAAACCAAGGGAATAGGTCCAGAATGTTTCATTTCTATTTCTATTAAGTCTTAGTCTTGTTCAGGGACACTGCTGCTTGATTCCGATTTTAGCATAAGGGATTTGGAAAACTCTTTAATTGAGGGGCTGGCTGTATGCTTGAGTTCTTAGAATACAAGTCTATTTCTCCATATGAGTAAAAAGGTAAAAAACCCTTGAAAGCAGTTTATGATTAATAGCCGAAAACTCACGCAATTGTCCCTTAACAGCCGAGTGACGCAACCTTTCACCATATGAGAGTAGAAGTCGGAAAGCATCGTGCTCAGAGTTAAATAGGTTTACTGTAATTAGAGTTCTTATGCCAGCCATCTTGTTCGCCATTTTACAAGGAGAAAGGCAGCGGCAATCCTAACACATGTTCCTTGCCCAAACGTTATCGGAAAAAAAAAGAAGCTGAAAGTAAAAACGCAAAATGCTCAGCCCCCTTTTAAGTCGCACAACAATAAAGGAAAGCAGCAGTTGACAAAAGGTTTGAAAGTAAAAACAATGGATGGGGAGGAGAGAAGAGTATCAACAATTTACTCAGAAAGAAATGTCACAGAGCATCCAGTACAGAATAAAATCTTCCATTGTTACAAGTAGGGAATTCCCACCTTCACGTCGGACACATGAGCAAATAAATACAAGGTGTACAGTTTTAACTGACATCAAAGCAAATACCAATTAATACACATGATAATTCAGTCGGGGGAAAGTGCAAGAAAGCATGGGGAAAATCCCCTGACACTCCCCTTTACTTCCCCATCGACTTGAACAAGGGGACGTTAATTAGTTGAAATATCTCAAATATTCCTTCTAAATTCACCCTTCCAAACATACAATTAAGAAGAGCAAATAAATACAATAAAACATTTCTATAAGTGATAATGTGTTGGTAAGGTTAGTAGATAAATTATTAATGCAAAAACAAGCATCAAGTCTGGCTACAATCAGAAAAGGTTAGGGAGTTACACTCATCAAATTGAGTTAATAAAATTCTGGTTATAACAAAAATGTTAGGACCATGGGAGGGACCATATCGCTGGCAAAAAATACAAAAATACACTTGAGTTACATTATTGCAAAGATAACAACCCCACTACTTCACAAAGGATCAAATTGGGCTCCAACCGCAATAGTGTTGAAGAATGCCTGTTTCTTTGTTCACGATTTTCCATGGCTTTTCCTGCAGTCATTTCTCTGATAGCCCAACTTCGATAGGTGGTAGCAATAGCTCTCTGCCTCTTAGACAATTTTACTCTGTGAGGAGTCCTACTGTTACAAGGTGTTACCCATGCGGATATGAACCATTTGCAGTTGGCATCTTAGATTCAGCCCCTGGCGTCACATGCACGGGTTGTGCAGCAAGCGGAGCAGGTGTTTGCGGGGGCAGAAGAATAGGAGGAGTAACCACAGCCAAAGCAACACCAGGGCAGGTCCAGTCAGTGAAGGACTTCATGAAGAATCTGACGAATCCGCATCCGGTTTGTCATTCCTATAACCCTGCTGCGAGCAGGCAAGGTTAATGACAATGTACCGAAGGCAAAATCGTCGGATCCATTGCGTTCTTCCATAAATTTAATGTTAATGGCAACATCAAGCTTTCCCAAGATCGGACCAAAAACGCGATAAACCCTACACCTATCATCATGCCCCAAATGAATTGTTGGTACTGCAACATTCCCGAACTCTGAATCCCGCAGGAGGGGATACGTAAAGTGATAAGCCACGCATCCAAAATGCCTGAATATATAAATATCGGTAGGTCCCGATCCCACACTTCCATTTCAGGCCTCACTCCAAAATTGCTTGGGTAACGCTGCATCGGATAACAGGGCTCTACCTATCATTTTCGCCGTAAGGTGACTTCACTCGCAAATTAAGTTTGCCTGTGGTACCCTAGGGACTATGCAACAATGACACGTTCCATTTTTTTTGTAAGAGACTCCTGGAGTACGTGATGACACCATCACCATAGCACCGTCAGTAATTAACTTGAATAAGTTTTAACTGTCTCGACTTGCCTATGTCAAATTTCGGCGATAAGAACAGGGACAACCTCGGTCTTATTAAGGAGAACAGAGTGAAGACCCTGTGGTACCGACGTCAACAATTAAAAATAACATGTGTCCTTCTGTAAGGGTAGGTATTCCCTTGATAATGCACTCACCATAAGACCTCAAAAACATACGCAGAACTAGACTACGCACAGTCACGGGAGGATGTGGTGCCCGCCTCATTTTAGTAAGCATACACCCATCAGTAGAAGTCCTCATAGTTCCCGTCAACTTAGGACAAATGAGAGTCCTATTATCAACCATTAGCTTAATGCTGTCTAAATGCATATGCCCCTTCCTTCGATGAGCCGTATTCACATCCAGGGAGTTGGCGGCATGAGAAGAGCTAAGGACACCCATATCACCACACGTCGGGTCAGGCTGAATGGGTGAAATCTACCCTAACACCCGTTCTGCCCCCTGGAACTCCATGTGGGTGTGGTCTCATCACCAACTTGATAAAGTAAACTAGGGTGATCTGCCCTCACATATTTAAATCAGGGGCAGAAATCACCTGGTCAGTAGGGAGACCCAATGAATCGTCCCCCTCTAGGTGGGAGGGTGTTATAATTTCGTCCCCCTCTAAATGTAAGGGTGGAGTAACCACCTCAGTATGAAGGCAAATGGGGTTTGGCGTATTAACTAGGGGTATGTCATCACTAAACGGGGCACTGGAGTCATGTTACCCTTCAACTAGGGTCGCAATAGATGAAGATATTTTTACAGGAACGGGTTCAACAACAACTTCCACTTCATTAAAGGGGAACCTGGCAGAACATGACTCCTCTCATTTATTACTACATTAGTTTTCCACAATCTCATTCCTGGGAATGAGGGCGTGGGGTCACCCCTTGGGCTCTTAAGATCTAGCACAGCAAAACCAGTCACTTTCGGCTTCTGGTGCTTCTGGTGCTTTTCGTATACATGAGTCCGCTGTTGAGACACAATCCTTTGAAATGGCAGATGAAGTTTCAGTTTGTTCCTGGCATGTTTTACGGGAAACATCAAAAGGGGACTTGGCAGTATCAATTAAAATCGTGTTCTGATAGGTGTATTAGTTTGTGGAGTAAAACGATCTGAATGCCCACCACTACGTTGGTTGGATTGGAAATCATGTGTTAGGAAGAGGTGAGGGCTGATTAAAGTTGGAATTCCTGCCTAGACTAATTCAGTCATTTGGGAATACCATGTCTCTACCACTTTTAGTGTAAGGGTTCTTTGATACAAAATTGGCAGCTTGTGGATCAAAGTTCAACCCTAACAATTTAGGTAATATTAAATTGTTTGTACTGGTCACACTTATTTTAGCACTAGAGAATCCCAAAATTACCAGTACAACCATAATTGTCACACACACGTAGCATTTCATCTGGCAGCTCTCCAACATAACCTAGGTTTCACACATTTTCATTTCTTACATGTGTACTTTCAGAAGATACAGGGAGATTAGAAAACGAACGGTCACTCAGAAGATTAGCATCGCTATCTAAACTAGGTTCGGTACATGAGTACCCACATAAAATATCGGTCTCACCTCGTAATGTTGCATCCTCAATTTTTGTATAAATGGTCTTATACATAATCTTATATTATAGAGGTGGTTTTCCCTATGCCCAAACATGATCATATGTGTCTTTCATTTCTGTCTAACATGAACACCACCTTCTCGCTAGTTGGAGTTCACCCCACCATTAATTAAGTATGACGCTGAGAGGAGATTACGTGCTGCGTCACGAATTTCTACAACATTATGTAATATAACTGGCTGGCCTAAACTCCTTCCATACTGGTCATAACCTGTTACCTTTACGTCCCTATTAGGACACCTATGATGCTCGCGCCATTGAAGGCAAGCACGATAGCTACACCGGGGCGTTTAGATTTATCAATAGATTTATAACAGTGAGACAAAATCTAAAGTGAAGTGCCCAAGTCATGGATATAAAGATCACTGTAAGCACTCTGATTTTGACCCTGGGTTGCTTCAAACTTAGCACTATTTACATAAGTATTTTACGGTTGGTTGTTGGTCGTATACAACCCATAGGTTTGGTGTTTCTGGGCCAGAAACGGGATCTGGCTTCCATTTCCAGCCCCACTAATCTAACCTGTTAATGCCAGCTCCGCAAAGTTTGCCTGTTTCTTAGGTAGTTGTGCAGGTTTTTAGGTCCATCGGCCCTAGGTCTATATGTGTAACGCCTAGGCACTCGCTGTTGTGGGTTGGAAAAATTGTTCGTATTTATACGGGAATTCTGACTTGTATGAGCAAATCCATAACAGGAGATGCACCTGGACTCTGGTGGGAAGTCCTCCGGCTTAACAAACTGGCAATTTCGATATATGTGGTCAAATCTTTTGTAGAATAAACAGAAACGACTCCTGTTAGCATTTTGCTAGTGTTGGGTTGTAAGTTTGTATGAATGTCCTGCGCCTGGAGTATCTACAGTGGTGCGGGCGATCCACAAGGTTGTTGGGTAGAATTCCAAAAAGTCATTACCGGGATCTGTCCATTGGGAGCATAATTTGGGTTGAAATTCGGGGTGACGTCGCCATTCTGTGCTGGGGGTATAGGCACGAAGCGTACGGGTGACTGACGTTCAAAGCCGGCCTTCAAGTTGTGAGTAGGTAATGCATGTTGATTAATTGCACTTGGAGCAAATCTATTGTCAAAGAGCGCCCCCCTCTAAGCAAAACTTCTCTAGTCATGAGTAAAGATGTTCGGTTTATCCCCCTTAATGGCCATACGTAAGCATTGGCTTAGGTCAATGCGTATCCTGTAGCAACCATGTCAGCCCAAATCATTCTGCCACTCTGAATGGAGAACACGATGTCTTCAGATTGGCCCATAGCTATCTGCATCATGGCACCTAGCTTGTGCATCTGGTGGTATTGGCCTTGATGCCGATAATCAGTAGCTAGCCGCTTCCAAATCGGACGTGCTAGGGGACCAGTGCCATCGTACGTATCATCATTAGCCTACACTCGTTATTTAGTTGCTCCCAATCTAATATTTGATGGGGCGTTGCTACAGCAGGATCTAAAGAAGGTTCTATTACCATTAAGAATAGGAACTATTCATTTTTTCTCATCTACAAGGCACTGAAATTGTGCACGCCAGTAGAGATAATTCTCCTGGCCTGTTAGAGTAATGATACCCTTGTATACACGATTACACGCAGATTGTGAGTAGCCGTCGTTGATACTTCTTTCTCTCCTTAGAAATATAGGGGGAAACAATTTAAAATAATTTGAATGTTTACTACTTTAATTTTTTTTGTCGAATAGCTTGATGTCAAGAAAGTTTGCTGTAGATAGGCCACTAAAGGGGCTTTTAGCTCTTGTGTCTAGTGTTAACCAGCTGTTGCTACCAAAAAGTGTGAGGAGGAAATCGACTATTAGATTAATAGAGTGAGTTTTGGTCTCTAGGGCAAACTTTGTCTTCGTCACTTCAGAGTCGATGCGAGTTAGGAATATCTGAGGTCATTTGGCTGCACACGAATGCTGAATGAAAAGTAGTAGAGCGTGCTCAACAATTTTAAACAACGGTCTCCAAGATGATAAACTGATAAAGTGATTTTAAATTAGGCTGACATAGTGGACCTAGAAACAGCCTCACAACAGGTCCAGATTTACGTGGATCGAACTATCTAAACAACTTAGGAGTTAGTAATGAAAACTGAAGGAATAGGTCCAGAATGTTGTTTTATTTCTATTTCTGTTAAGTCTCAATCTCGTTAACAGTTTATACAGGGACACTGCTGCTTGATTCCCATTTTAGCATGATGGATTTGGAAAGGACTTTGAAGGAAGGGCTGGCTTTATGCTTGAGCTCTTAGTATACAAGTCTATTTCTCCATACGAGTAAAAAGATGTAAACCCTTAAAAACAGTTTATAAGCAATAGCCTAAAACTCACGCAATTGTCCCCAAATGCTACATTTCACCATACAAGAAAAATCAGCAGCAATCTTAACAAATGTTCCTAGCCCAAAAGTTATTGGAAGAAAAAAAGAAACCAGGAGTGAAAAGGCAAAAGGCTCCCCCCTCAAAAGTCGCACAATAATAAATGAAAGCAGCAGTTAGCAAAAGGTATGAAAGTAAAAACAATTGATGGGGAGGAGTGAAGAGTATCAACAATTGACTCGTAAAGAAATTCCACAGAGCATCCAGTACAGAATAAACTCTCCCATTGTTTCAAGAAGGGAATTCCCACTGTGACGTCATACATTGAGGAAATAAAAACAAGGTAGACAGTTTTAACTGACACCACAAGCCAAATAACTCAGTCGGGGAAAAGTGCAAGTAAGCAGGAGGGAAAATTACCCTGACAGATACACAGCGACTCCACTAGTATACAGTATGTCTCAGAAGTCCTGAACCACGTAGGCCTATATGGTATAGGCTTAAACAGTGTAGGTTTATACGATGTACGCCTATACCGTATTAGGCCTAAGGTGTACATATCAGCAAACTATGACATGGAGTAAATGCCTTTTGTTCCTAGCAATGGGGAAATCACTGATTCCAGGGCCTTGGACTCAAAACTTGGATTCCAGGGCCTTGGACACTAGTATACAGTATGTCTCTGAAGTTCTGAACCAGGTAGGCCTATATGGTATAGACCTATACAGTGTAGGTTTGTACGATGTATGCCTATACTATATTAGGCCTAAGGTGTAAATATCAGCAAACTATGACATGGAGTAAATGCCTTTTCTTCCTAACAATGGGGAAATCACTGATTGCAGGGCCTTGGACTCAAACCCAGGACTCAAACCCAGGACTTTCCTCAGGATGTACCATTATAGGCCTACCTGGGACACCGGGTGAGACATACCGCATATATAACCAGTTGGGAAAGTAGTATGAATATTTCCGTCAAGAAGGACTGCTGATTGTAAGTAACTAAAACACGGTGGAGGGCTGTAAATTGATAATGAGGGTTCGTAGTGGAAGTGGAAAATTGTTGAGATCTCGTACTGTGGAAATTTTGCTACTTTTATTAATATCCCCCAAAACAAAACTGCAGAAAATCGTATCCCAACGTCTAGTTTCCAACTTATCATCAACCTGTTAATGAAAATTTCATTCCTATTAGCACGAAATTTGAAATTGGCTAGATATTCTGTGCACAACAGCTGAAGTGCAAGTGGTAGATTACTTGTGTTTACGGTTTTGAGTTAAACTTTTTGGAGTTGTTCTTTCCGTTTATTCCCAGTGTTAATTTTTGTTAGACGTTTGTAAATAAAGCAGTATTTTTTGGACACCCTGTAAATTTCTGTAGGGAAATGAAAAGCCCAAAATATCAAATACACAGTCATGTATTGATAGCAGTAAAAGTGAAACGGACAAACACAAACACATGCTTCTTCTGTTCCATGCTGCGCGCCCGATTTTCCATTGTAAATAATACTGAGGTGTTTTTGATACAGATTCTTCTACCATGCCTGCAGTACGTTACATAAATTCTGTCGCCCAAGTTGGACAATCAGCAAGTGTAAACTTAAGCCGACGTCATCACTTCTGTCTCAGCTACAAATCCTTCAATCCCATAATTCTTTTTGGCAAAATATTCGGACTACTCTCTTGGAATTTCAACCATTCGTTTGTAAAACCAGAGCACCATTTTCGTTGCAACCAGGCATTTAGCCTTCTGTACAAATTGCTTGTAGCTCTAATTATTATTCTTGCTTCTTTTTACCAACTCGTTTTGAATATGTTATGTAACTATTCGAGTATGCTTACGAAGCTGGTTGTCATGGCTCAAGAAATTTTGCAGATTACTACCTTATCCTTTGTGTTTATATTTTTTCTGTTAAACGAAACTCGTTTTCAGCAGTTGATTAAATTTTTAATTCGTTTAGACTGTCTCCTCGGTGAAACCCAAATAAGAACAATATTCCTGAAACATATTTTTTTTCACTTGCTTTTTGCGGTAATTACAATTGGGCCCACACTTGCATATAACGTAATACTCAGTCACATGTCTTATTTATATGTAGTCACATTATTATTGCACGGATCTTTTGTGTTTGCCTGTAATGCGTTCGTTAGTGTTTTTTTCGTTCTTTTGGCTTATTTGTGTTCCAAGGGCTTTACCACCATCAACGAAGAAGTCACATCAGTACTGGGTTCAAAGGTGCATGCTCTGAAAGAGTATCTCTGCAAACTCAATCTGCAGTACGAACAGTTGTATCAATTAGCAGACACTGTACAAGATTCCTTCTCGTGGTTGATCACGATTGTACTTCTAAATCAAAGTGTTTCATTGTTAATAAATAGCTACTGGTTACTGGATGAAAGTAATTTTACAGTGATGAGTGCTTCTTCTGCAGCGTTGATCGTGATCAGCATCTACACAATTTTGACCGTTACTTCATCAGCAGACAAGATCAAAGAACAGGTAAGCATAGTGTTCTTTCTTGTGTGCACTATTACTCAGTGGAAATTATTTTGCAGGGAAGAACCGGTTGTAAGAATAAAATGCCACGCGACAAGCACAAAATCCCACAAATGCACACGATGACCATACTTTTAATTTTTAGCCGTAAACTCCTCATTTCGGCTTTGGTCGCGTAAAGAATAGTAAATGAAGTTGAAAAGACTGGAGTGCACAAATATTGTGGATAAAGCAACTTACAATTCAATACAATACGAAGCTCTGTTGAAAACAGTTATTTGCTCCTCGTCCACCTTGTTGACTGACGTCACACGTCTTTAAATGTTATTGACCAGCAGAGAATGAAGCGTATTTTGCCATTGTTCCATATGAAGAAAACATTCTTTACTTTGTTTGTTTACAGTGATGGAACAGGCGTCAAATCGTCCCTTTATTTTTCAGTTACTCAAAGTAAACAAATTGAGTGGCGCTAACACACACAGCATGTGTGTTGAACCATTGTATATGCTGTATCATTTTTAGCAAGCGCTCCCCCATGACCCAGTTTTCGGCACCCCAGTGGCCTCTTGCACAGCCTTAAAGAAACGTAAGGGCAGGTCGAGGCCTTGATAATATAAATTATATTTTCTGAGATCGTTTTCTACGATTTGACTAAACAGAGTGTCGGACATATTTTGGGAGGTGGGTACCAATAAACCGGGAATGCTGGTAACACCTTGGTTGCAAACTGAAAGATGGAGCCGAGGTTGGTGGAGCTCTCAATTTTAAACTATGGTATCACCAGTAATTCAGATCTATTCGTAGCTATACATGCCAAAATCTGACACGCCTTTTAATCCCCTCCACTTCCCACCCCCCCATCTCGAAGAAAATAATCTCAGAAATGTTGTTTATGCTGTCAGGTGCTCTACCTGCCCTTGTGTTTATTTAGGCTAGTGCAAGAGCCCATGGGATGCAAAAACTATAACAGGGGAAGTCCTTGTTAAGAATGATAAAAACTATACAGATGGTGAAACACTCTGCCAGTAGTCAACATACTGTGGATGTCAGCGTCATTCAAGGAGTTTACTCTGAGCCTCTCGAAAAAATAGACTAAAGCTGGTGGTCTGTTCCATCAACGTAAAAAAAAAACAGAATAACTACTATCATAAAAAGTAACCCTAATATGGAACAATGTCACAATACGTTTCAATTAATAAATTAGACTTCACATTTAATAACAACAGTTTTTAATGGAGCGCTGTGCTGCATGTGTTTCACTGAATTGTTTTACTTTTATCAGCTGTAATGTTGTACTTCTTCAAGTACTGTTCCTGTGACTTCTTTATGTGACCAAGGTCAGTGAGGAGTTTATGGCCGAAAATTAAAAGTGTGTTCATGAAATGTATATGCGGGAGTTTTTCTTGTCAGGGGAAATTTTATCCTTACAAAAAATCAGACAAAATGAACAATGAAATCATTCGGCCTGGGTTGCATTAAAAAATTAAAAAAAATATATTGGAAAATAAAACCAAACTCGTTCGATGTTTAGGGTAAGGTTTAACTGATCCAAAGTCAAAACAACACAGGAACGCGAATGAGTTTTCCTGCAAAGTTTCATATACAGCAATGTTGCTGTACTAATCAGGAAGAAGGTTTTTTGCGAGTTTTTATGAGAATCAGTAAAAAGACGGCACACTCTGACAAGGCCTAAATTACTCGCAAGGGTACAAGCGCAAGGAAATGACTTTAATTTTCAGGACTAAGTAACTATTTGCGCCTTATATAGTCACCTATCATTGACAGCGTTAATTAAATGCCTGGGTTCTCCATGTTAGATTGTGGCTGATTTTAGTGGTGTGTTAACTTCGTTCCAAGGACTAATTCGCAACTCGAGGAGCACATTGCGACTCGCTAAATATGGCGAAAAACACTACGCACACATTTATTGCTTCACACAGTGTGCTAATAAGAATCCTCCATGGATTTAAGTACACTTGAACATTAAAAATTTGGTTTTGGCCAGCACCTTTAAGGAAACCCCTAATCTTGCTCGGCAACGCTGAGTTTCCGCAAAACTCAGGCCTAAGCTGTGCGCGAACAACAACATTAGCGACAATCCATCTCGTGTGGGGAAAGCCAAAGACGCAAACCAGTGAAACCAGTTTTGATAACATTGGGTTATAAGCAAAGCATTGGTAAGAGACACATATAATGCACATCAGTAAGCATGAGAAATCTTCAATACGAAGCAATGAATTTTCACCCAACATGACGTGAGTTACGAAAATTCACCAAGCATCAGCACCACGATGAACCTTAAACCGTTACATAAATAAGGTCAGAGTTCGCTAGCAACTTCACGAAGATAACAAGGACAAATCATGTACTGCGTTAAAACCGATAATCACATTCGTTAAAACACGAATACCGAAACTAGTTTTTTCCAAGGAGGGGTGCAAAGGGGTAAATGTTGGGCCCCTCCTCAACAAATAAACAATACTGGGACAGAAGGGCTCCCAACTCAGGTTAAGGACATTGGATTTTATCCCTTTTGGGTCACTTACTCGTGAAGTTTGGGATCCCTACCACTTGGGTACGGGTGCGTTACATCCTTTGCTCCACCTCTAGTTACGACGCAGTATGACACCATACAGAATTGTCACCCAGCCTTGAGCTTATGCTCCAAAAATGCTTGCTAACAAGTCACATTTCTTCAGTCTTCATCCAGCGATAAGTGAAAAGAAATCAAATATTTATCATATTTCATTTTCACATTGAGAAGCTCCAGTGGCAGGCCATCGTTAGTGAAAATGAAGATGGAATTTTGATTTACGAGAAGTGGCAGACTAGTGATTGACGTATTTTACAATGTAAGTTGCGAAAAACAGCGCTAGCTTGCACATCCTACCAGCCAGACGATCCACCGAGGAGTGTTGCCAAAGACCAATAGCCCCAGACGATTAATGTGTGTCGACTCTCCAACATCGAGTGGCAAAAACTTCCAGACGTCATGAAATGCAGAGGATATGCTCGTGTGACGTCACACCCAACGTGAGGAGCTCCACTGACGTCACGTATTTCTGTGATATGTGGATCCAACATGGCCGCCGTTCTTGATCCGATGAATCGACGCAACTCTGGACTAACAAACTAATGAATACAAATTATAAAACGTAAGTCGGACAGCTCCGAACGTAAAAATTGTGTTCGTGAGTTCCAATCGACCGAATTCCAATCGACAATATGACTGTAAATGAGAGACCGGACGGCCGGCGCTAGCTTAAAATGGTAACCATGGTAACGAGAAAGTACGGCTGCTATGCACTACCCAGCGGCTGATAACAGCGTGAACCGTCTCAATTGTTCTTCTTTTGTCTCAAGGTCTGCGCCAGCTATCGTTCAATGCTTACGGTTGTTTATTATTTACGAGGATAAGTCAGTTCAAGCTGTAGGCCTACGGGTTTATCGGCAGTTGTTATACAGCAAACACCGCTTCGGTACCAGTCCAACAGACGATCACCACTAACCGGAATTATGAGTACGTAACTGCCCAGTGTTTTAGCTATAAAATGCTTGGCTATTTCAGAGACTAGTTTGATCAACGCATGGCTGCATTACATTATGTTCTTTATTATTTGGTTTCCTAATAAAATTGTTAATTCGTAATCATATACTGCTATCCTGTTTGCGTTGTTCACATATGTGCAAGCGCTGCGAAGTCAAACAATTATTATTGTTTAATCTCGTTAAAACTTCAACACACGATTTTACTACATACATAATTTCCTTTCCAGACCTTTAAACGTAGTGTATGCCAGAGCTTAACATAAGTATTTTCCCCTTTTTTAACAGAAACAATTAAAGATGTTTATTTCCATTTTATACTCCCCCTCTCCCCCACGTTACCAAAGAGAACGGGGGTTGGGAATTAGTTGCATAATTGGTTTGCAAATTGGTTGCAAATTAGTCTGACAACTACCTTATTTTTTTGCCTTACACTCCGTTTGGTGTGACGTTACAAATTTGGTAGCTCCCCAAGTTCCGAAAGGTTCTCTATTCGGTTGTCCTCTCCCACCCGACAAGACCATTCATTAGTATTTTATCTCTTTCTTTTAACTTTTTTCAGTTCTCTTTGTCCACCAACTAATCCCACCCCAAGTCGTTCTTTGCAATTGGCAACGTCGTTCAATGTCGTAAATCAATATTTCCTCTGGGAAGGGGTAAATTTTACTCCCCCCCCCCCCTTATGCCCCCTGCTGAAAAACTTATAACCACTTCATTTAACTGTACAGTTATTTTTTTTGCTGTATGTAATCTATGCTTCGTAAAAAGTTACAAAATAGCGAATAAATAGTTATTCCAAGGATTTGTACGGCCCCTCGGATCGTTTCCCTCCCTCCCCAACCCTTCTTTAGGCCAATAGAGAAGTTCAGGGAGGTCGTTTGTTTTTAGAGAGCGCGATCAGCCTTTGAAGGTAGTGATATCATTCAACCAAGGGAAGGCCGCCGAGGTCAATCCTATTAGCCAAATTAATCGCACCCAATGATGCTTTGGACGTTAATTGAAAACTTGAAGATTGCTACAGCGAGTAGCAATCTTCAAGTTTTCATTTAACTTTCGAACTATTAGTCGGTGCGATTAACTTCGCTAATAGGATTGACCTTGGCGGCCTTTCCTTGGTTGAATGATATCACTACCTTCAAAGGCTGATCGTTTTTAGAAACTTGGCGGGTTTTTCTACCAGTTTCGGTTTTGGGTGGGTTGGATGTGACAGTAATACAGAAAAAAAAAATAAAAGCTGTGATTGTTGAGGTCACCTGTTGATTAAACAATGGTTCGGCTGGAAATCTAGACACACGCTAGTGTGTCGCCGCCAAGTAACAGTAGATCATACCATTGCAGACATCCGATTGTTAAAAAATTGATTCTTAATGATAAAAAGGCGGCTCACTAGCAGACATGTGTCTGTTAACTGTAAGCAACTGAAAGCTTATTTTGGCATGTTGAGGATAAATCCCAATGCGACAGAAATGTTTCTAATTGTGGAAAATGTAAGGAGAAGGGTCAGAGATTAAGAAAAAATAACATTAAGGGCCACCAATCATAGAGAAAAAGATGCGTCAATAACGTTGTTTTTATGTTACTGTCTAGCTAGCAAATTCGATTTTTGCCATGTTAAATCCCATAGACTTTTTGCTCATGGCTAGCGCAAAATTGAGAAGGCCTACGTAGCTGAATTTTGCACACGGATGCATGGTGATCTGAGCATGGTCCTTTTGTTGGTTTGAGAGTTGTAGGGGTCAGGACAAATGCGTGGGAGGGTTTTGAAATTCGCCACCAGCGAATTTAAATTTCGTTTCTTTCCCAAGTTGCAACCAAATATTTCAAGCAACAATGCATTGAACAATCAACACATGTCTTTAGGTTTATTGTAAAAGCCTGGACTAACTAAATATCTGAACTATAACGAAGGGGGGGAGGGGGGGGGAGATGAGGCTTAACGGCGCGTCGACAGCTTGGTCATTAGCGCCAACCTCAGTCACAGTGCAGTGGTCCGGGTTGCCACTGCACCACACATTACAGAGATATTATTCAAACCCCTAATCTAAATCTTGTCATACATCTGTACCTCCTGCAAAAACGAAGGACAAAATAAGGAAACATTAACGTTGCCGTGGATTGCGTAAGAATAAAAGGATGCACGTTAGATGATGGTTGCGCAACAATGCGAGCATCCACGAGCTAACGGGTTTTTTGTTAATAACCCAAAAATAAAATGCTTCGCGTTCTGCTGTTTTAGTAACAGCGACCTTCGGGGGTTTCTGCATAACTAAATGTCAATGAAATATTGAAAAGTTAAGGGGAAGGTGCAGGGATAAACAAAACAACTGAAGGGGATGCGCTGTTTGAGTGAGTGAAGCGAACGAAATCAGCGATTGTTAGCCAGTGTGTGCCAAAATGGGATTTAAGCAGCTTAAGCATGTGAAGAGTGGTCATACAATAAACTAAGCCGTGGCAA
>JAHWFP010244044.1:92988-105674 GCA_023313725.1 Lithobius niger
CACGAATGTTGAACAAAAAGTTGTAGAGCGCGCGTACCGATTTTTGACAACAGCCTCAAAGATGATCAACTGATAAAAGTGATTTAAAAATTAGGCTGACTTGGTGGACCTAGAAATAACCTCACAAGAGGTCCAAATTTACGTGGATCGAACTTTCTAAACATTTTAGGAACTAGTGAAGAAAACCGAGGGAATAAGTCCAGAATGTTTTATTTCTATTTCTATTAAGTCTCAGTCTTGTTCAGGGACACTGCTGCTTGATTCCGATCTTAGCATAAGGGATTTGGAAAACCCTTTGAATGAGGGGCTGGCTGTATGCTTGAGTTCTTAGAATACAAGTCTATTTCTCCATATGAGTAAAAAGGTAAAAACCCTTTTACACAGTTTATGATTAATTGCCGAAAACTCACGCAATTGTCCCTTGACAGCCGGGTGACGCAACCTTTCACCACGTGAGAGTAGAAGTCGGAAAGCATCGTCACCAGAGTTAAATAGGTTTACTGTAATTAGAGTTCTTATACCAGCCATCTTGTTCGCCATTTTACAAGAAGAAAAGGCAGAAGCAATCCTAACACATGTTCCTTGCCCAAACGTTATCGGAAGAAAAAAAAGAAGCTACGAGTGAAAAGGCAAAATGCTCAGCCCCTTTTTAAGTCGCACAACAATAAAGGAAAGCAGCAGTTAACAAAAGGTATGAAGGTAAAAACAATGAATGAGGAGAAGTTTGAGTTTTCTTTATTGAACCAGAAGGGTCTTCAAGCCATACGCTCATGCTACAAACTACCTTAAGCACTACTTAAACACTAACACACTTCAAAGGGTTTCAAAGGGTTTAACGAGCGTTAACCACTCCTGGTCATCTGCCCGAAGCCCTAAGGCCCTATGTCTGCAACAGCCAGATTCCCAGGCGGTCACCCACCCAAGTATCAATCCAGCCCAATGCTGCTTAACTTCGGGGATCTGACGAGAACCGGTGTTTCCAGCACTGGAAGGCCGCCGACTAACACACTAACACATTAACAACAATTGACTCAGAAAGAAACGTCACAGAGCATCCAGTACACAAAAAAAAATCTTCCATTGTTACAAGTAGGGAATTCCCACTGTCACGTCGCACACATGAGCAAATAAATACAAGGTGTACAGTTTTAACTGACATCAAAGCAAATACCATTTAAAACACATGATAATTCAGTTGGGGGAAAGTGCAAGAAAGCATGGGGAAAATCCCCTGACACTCCCCTTTACTTCCCCATCGACTTGAACAAGGGGACGTTAATTTGTTGAAATATCTCAAATATTCCTTCTAAATTCACCCTTCCAAACATACGATTAAGAAGAGCAAATAAATACAATAAATACGCAGAAAACATTTCTGTAAGTGATAATGTGTTATAAGGTTAGTAGATAAATTATTAATGCAAAAACAAGCATCAAGTCTGGCTACAATCAGAAAAGGTTAGGGAGTTACACTCATAAAATTGAGTTAATAAAATTCTGGTTATAGCAAAAATGTTAGGACCAGGGGAGGGAGCATATCGCTGGCCAAAAATACAAAAATACACTTGAATTACATTGTTGCAAAGGTAACAAACCCACTACTTCACAAAGGACCAAATTGGGGCCCCAACCGCAGTATCTTGCAGAATGCCTGTATCTTTGTTCACGATAATTCTCCTGGCCAGTTAGAGTAATGATACCCTTGTATACATGGTTGTGCGCAGATTGTGGGTAATGCCGGCAGGTCTGTAATCCGTATGTAGTCATCGTTGATATTTCTGTCTCTCCTTAGGAATGTAGGGAAAACAAATTTAAGAAAATTTGAATATTACTGCTCTGAATTTTTTTGTCGAATAGCTTGATGTCAAGAAAGTTTGCTGTAGATATAACACTAAAGGGGCTTTTAGCTCTTTTGTCTAATGTTAACCAGCTGTTGCTATCAAAAAGTGTGAGGAGGAAATCGACTGTTAGATTAATAACGCGAGTTTCGGTGTCTAGGCCCAACTTCATCAGCGTCAGTTTAGAGTCGATGCGAGTTAAGAATATCTTTCCATTTGGCCCATTTGGCTGCACACGAATGTTGAATGAAAAGTAGTCGAGCATGCTCAACAATTTTCAACAACGGCCTCCAAGATGATAAACTGATTAAGTGATTTTAAATTAGGCTAGACATAGTGGACCTAGAAACAGACTCACAACAGGTCCAGATTTACGTGGATCGAACTATCTAAACATCTTAGGAACTAGTCAATAAAACCGAAGGAACAGGTCCAGAATGTTTTTTTTTTTATTTCTATTAAGTCTCAATCTCGTTAACAGTTTATACAGGGACGCTACTGCGTGATTCCCATTTTAGCATGAGGGATTTGGAAAGGACTTTGAAGGAAGGGCTGGCTTTATGATTGAGCTCTTAGTATACAAGTCTATTTCTCCATACGAGTAAAAAGATGTAAACCCTTAAAAACAGTCTATAATCAATAGCCTAAAACTCATGCAATTGTCCCCAGAGAGCCGGGTGATGCTACATTTCACCATACGAGAAAAGGCAGCAGCAATCTTAACACATGTTCCTATCCCAAAAGTTATTGGAAGAGCGTAAACCAAGAGCGTAAAGGCAAGAGCGTAAAGGCAAAAGGTTCCGCCCCCTCAAAAGTCGCACAATAATAAATGAAAGCAGCAGTTAACAAAAGGTATGAAATTAAAAACAATGGATGGGGAGGAGCGAAGAGTGGGGGGGGGGAGGGGAATTAAGGCTTAATGGCGCGTCGACAACGTGGTCATTAGCGCCAACCTCAGTCACAGTGAAGTGGTCCGGGTTGCCACTGCACCACACATTACAGAGATATTATTCAAACCCCTAATCTAAATCTTGTCATACATCTGTACCTCCTGCAAAAATTGAAAAACACCGGACAGGAGGACAGACTTATCGCCCAATTGACGCACAATGTCATGCGGAAGATGGAAACGACGACGAAAACCATCAAGATGGCAATAATCAACAAGGAAGTGCCGAACCGTAAGTGGCCGCTGACACCAAGAACATTCAGGAGGGTCAACCCCCCCGCAAAAGGAAACAGTGAGTAAGTCGAGTGTGACCAATGCGCAAACGGGCCAACACCACCTCCTCACGGCGACTGCGGCGACACGCCGAGTGCCATTCCTCAACAGTGCCTTTAATAGCTCGTAATTTATTGCCGTCCTGCCCATCCCACGAGGCTTGCCAAAAAGCGTGTAACCTCAGACGCAGAGTTGGAAAAGCGTCTGAGGGAACAAGGCTGAGATCCCTTGCGAGAGGGCCAGAAAGGGCCCCTTTTGCTGCAGAATCCGCTTGCTTATTTCCACCTATCCCAACATGGGCCGGGATCCAGCAGAAAAGCACGGTTTTCCGCTGGCCAGGCAAGCGGGAAAGCAAAGCTTGGACACGTTGTGTCAAGGGGTTCCGAGGATTGTAATTCGCCAAGGACTCCAGAGCACTCATGGAATCGCTAAAGATAATGAAATGCGTGCCCTGAAGGCCAAGGATCCATTCCACCGCCAAACCGAGAGCCAAAAGCTCTGCAGAAAACACAGAATAGCCTGATGTAAGGCGATGGGCAACCGTCACCCCCTTACAAACACAAGCACAAGCCACGCCAGCGTCTGACTTCGACCCATCAGTAAACAGCCGCTGATAACCGGCGTACTGAGAACACAGCCGCCGGAACTCCTGTAAGTACCTTGCTGGTAGAGTGGAACCCTTCGTGAGGGACGCCAGAGCGAAAATGAAAATGCCACTTGGGACAAGCCAAGGGGCCACTGGCATCCCCCCAAGCCTCAAGACGGTGGGCACTTCAAAGGCTATCTCCTGACAGGACTGCTGGAGCCTATCGCGGAAATCACCCTTACCCACCCTGCGTCTACCGACTCGCAAGTCTGGCCCAAAAACCATGGACCAAGCAGGACTGGATTCCACAGCACGTAAACGCACAGCATACTGAATGGCCAGCTTCCGCCGACGAATGGCCAAAGGTGGCTCCGAGGCCTCAGCATAGAGGCTGACCACTGGAGAAGTTCGAACGAAGAGCGAAGAGTATCAACAATTGACTCATAAAGAAATTCCACAGAGCATCCATAGAATAAACTCTCCCATTGTTTCAAGTAGGGAATTCCCACTGTAACGTTATACATTGAGGAAATAAATACAAGGTGCACCATTTTAACTGACACCACAAGCAAATACCAATTAAGACAACCGATAACTCAGTCGCAAGTAAGCAGGAGGTAAAATTACCCTGAGAGATACACAGCGACTCCACTAGTATACAGTATGTCTCTTAAGTCCTGAGCCAGGGAGGCCTATACGGTATACCATATAGGCCTATACCATATAGGCCTATACAGTGTAGGTTTATACGATTGCCTATACCATATTAGGCCTAAGGTGTACATATCAGCAAACTATGACATGGAGTAAATGCCTTTTTTTCCTAACAATGGGGAAATCACTGATTCCAGGGCCTTGGACTCAACCCCAAGACTCGAACCCAGGACTTTCCTCAGGGTGTACCATTACAGGCCTATCTGGTACACCGGGTGAGACATACTGTATAACCAGTTGGGAAAGAAGTATGATTATTTCCGCCAAGAAGGACATGTTTCTGCTGCTGATTGTAAGTAACTAAAACGTGGTGGAGGGCTGTAAATTGATAATGAGGGTTCGTAGTGGAAGTGGAAAATTTTTGAGATCTCATACTGTGGAAATTTTGCTACTTTTATTAATATCCCCCAAAACAAAACTGCAGAAAATCGTATCCCAACGTCTAGTTTCCAACTTATCATCAACCTGTTAATGAAAATTTCATTCCTATTAGCACGAAATTTGAAATTGGCTAGATATTCTGTGCACAACAGCTGAAGTGCAAGTGGTAGATTACTTGTGTTTACGGTTTTGAGTAAAACTTTTTTGAGTTGTTCTTTCCGATTATTCCTATTGTTAATTTTTGTCAGACGTTTGTAAATAAAGCAGTATTTTATGGACACCCTGTAAATTTCTGTAGGGAAATGAAAAGCCCAAAATATCAAATACACAATCGTGTATTAATACCCTGTGAAACGGCAAACACAAACACATGCTTCTTCTGTTCCATGCTGCGCGCCCGATTTTCCATTGTAAATAATACTGAGGTGTTTTTCATACAGATTCTTCTACCATGCCTGCAGTACGCAACATAAATTCTGTCGCCCAAGTTGGACAATCAGCAAGTGTAAACTTAAGCCGACGTCATCACATCTCTCTCAGTTTCAAAACCTTCAATCCCATCATTCTTTTTGGCCAGATATACGGACTACTCTCTTGGAATTTCAACCATTCGTTTGTAAAACCAGAGCACCATTTTCGTTGCAACCAGGCATTTAGCCTTCTGTACAAATTGCTTGTATTTCTAATTATTATTTTTGCTTCTTTTCACCAACTCGTTTTGAATATGTCATGTAACTATTCGAGTATGCTTACGAAGCTGGTTGTCATGGCTCAAGAAATTTTGCAGCTTACTACCTTATCCTTTGTGTTTATATTTTTTCTGTTGAACGAAACTCGTTTTCAGCAGTTGATTAAATTTTTAATTCGTTTAGACTGTCTCCTCGGTGAAACCCAAATAAGAACAATATTCCTGAAACATATTTTTTTTCACTTGCTTTTTGCGGTAATTACAATTGGGCCTACACTTGCATATAACGTAATACTCAGTCACATGTCTTATTTATATGTAGTCACATTATTATTGCATGGATCTTTTGTGTTTGCCTGTAATGCGTTCGTTAGTGTTTTTTTCGTTGTTTTGGCTTATTTGTGTTCCAAGGGCTTTACCACCATCAACGAAGAAGTCACATCAGTACTGGGTTCAAAGGTGCATGCTCTGAAAGAGTATCTCTGCCAACTCCATCTGCAGTACGAACAGTTGTATCAATTAGCAGATTCGATACAAGATTCTTTCTCGTGGTTGATCACGATTGTACTTCTAAATCAAAGTGTTTCATTGTTAATAAATAGCTACTGGTTACTGGATGAAAGTAATTTTACAGTGATGAGTGCTTCATCTGCAGCATTGATCGTGATCAGCATCTACACAATTTTGACCGTTACTTCATCAGCAGACGAGATCAAAGAACAGGTAAGCATAGTGTTGTTTCGTGTGTGCGCTATTACTCAGTGGAAATTACTTTGCAGGGAAGAACCGGTTGTAAGAATAAAATGCCACGCGACAAGCACAAAATCCCACAAATGCACACGATGACCATACTTTTAATTTTTAGCCGTAAACTCCTCATTTCGGCTTTGGTCGCGTAAAGAATAGTAAATGAAGTTGAAAAGACTGGAGTGCACAAATATCACAGTGGATACAGGAACTTACAATTCAATACAACACGAAGCTCTGTTAAAAACAGTTATTTGCACTTCGTCCACCTTGTTGACTGACGTCACACGTCTTTAAATGTTATTGACCAGCAGAGAATGAAGCGTATTTTGCCATTTTGCCAAAGGAAAACATTCTTTACTTTGTTTGTTTACAGTGATGGAATAGGCTTCCAAATCGTCCCTTTATTTTTCAGTTACTCAAAGTAAACAAATTGAATAGCACTAACACACACAGCATTTGTGTTGAACCATTGTATATGCTTTATCATTTTTGGCAAGCGCTCCCCATGACCCAGTTTTTGGCACCCCAGGGGTCTCTTGCACAGCCTTAAAGAAACATAAGGGCAAGTCGAGACCTTGATAATATAAATTATATTTTCTGAGATCATTTTCTACGATTTGACTAAAAAGAGTGCCGGACATATTTTGGGAGGTGGGTACCAATATACCGGGAATGCTGGTAACACCTTGGTTGCAAACTGAAAGATGAAGCCGAGGTTGGTGGATGTCTCAATTTAAACCATGGTATCACCAGTAATTCAGATATATTCGTAGCTATACATGCCAAAATCTGACACGCCTTTTAATCCCCTCCACTTCCCCCCCCCCCCCATCTCGAAGAAAATAATCTCAGAAATGTTGTTTATGCTGTCAGGTGCTCTACCTGCCCTGTGTTTATTTAGGCTAGTGCAAGAGCCCATGGGATGCAAAAACTATAACAGGGGAAGTCCTTGTTAAGAATGATAAAAACTATACAGATGGTGAAACACTCTGCCAGTAGTCAACATACTGTGGATGTCAGCGTCATTCAAAATAGACTAAATCTGGTGGCTTGTTCCATCAACGTAAAAAAAAAACAGAATAACTACTATCATAAAAAGTAACCCTAATATGGAACAATGTCCCAATACGTTTCAATTAATAAATTAGACTTCACATTTAATAACAACAGTTTTTAATGGAGCGCTGGGCTGCATGTGTTTCACTGAATTGTTTTACTTTTATCAGCTGTAATGTTGTACTTGTTCGTGTGACTTCTTTATGTGACCAAGGTCAATGAGGAGTTTATGGCCGAAAATTAAAAGTGTGTTCATGAAATGTATATGCGGGAGTTTTTCTTGTCAGGGGAAATTTTATCCTTACAAAAAATCAGACAAAATGAACACTGAAATCATTCGGCCTGGGTTGCATTAAAAAATTGAAAAGTACATTAGAAAATAAAACCAAACTCGTTTGATGTTTATGGTAAGGTTTAACTGATCCAAAGTCAAAACAACACAGGAACACGAATGAACTTTCCCGCAAGGTTTCAGACACAGTAATGTTGCTGTCCTAATCAGGAAGAAAGTTTTCTTGAGAGTTGTGAGAATCAGCATAAAGGTAGCACACACTGACAAGGCCTAAATTACTCGCAAGGATACAAGAGAAAGCAAGTGTCTTTAATTTTCAGGAGTAAGTAACTATTTGCGCCTTAGTCACCTATCATTGACATCGTTAATTAAATGCCCGGGTTCTACAAGTTAGATTGTGGCTGATTTTAGTGGTGTGTTATCTTAACTTCATTTCAAGGACTAATTCGCAACTCGAGGAGCACGCTGGAACTCGCTAAATATGGCGAAAAAACACTACTCGTACATTTATTACTTCACACAATGTGCTAACAAGAATCCTCCAGGGATTTAAGTACACTTGAACATTAAAAATTTGGTTTTGGTCAGCACCTTTAAGGAAATCCTTAATCTTGCTCGACAGTGCTGAGTTTCCACAAAACTCAGGCCTAAGCTGTGCGCGAACAACAACATTAGCGACAATCCATCTTGTGTGGGGAAAGACAAAGACGCAAACCAGTGAAACCAGTTTTGATAACGTTGGGTTATAAGCAAAGCATTGGTAAGAGACACATTATAATGCACACCAGTAAGCATGAGAAATCTTCAATAAGAAGCAATGATTTTTCACCCAACTTGACGTGAGTTACGAAACTTCACCAAGCATCAGCACCATGATGAACCTTAAACCGTTACATAAATAAGGTCAGTTCGCTAGCAACTTCACGAAGATAACAAGGACAAATCATGCACTGCGTTAAAACCAACAATCCCATTCGTTAAAACACGAGTACTGCAACTAGTTTTTTCCAAGCAGGGGTGCATAGGCGTAAATGTTGGGCCCCTCCTCAACAAGTAAACAATACTGGGACAGAAGGGCTCCCAACTCAGGTTAAGAACATTGGATTTTGTCCCTTTTGGGCCACTTACTCTTGAAGTTTGGGATCCCTTCCACCTGGGAATTTTGTTCCACCTCTAGTTGCGACACTGTATGACACCATACAGAATTGTCACCAAGCCCTGAGCTTATGCCCCAAAAATGCTTGTTAACAAGTCACATTTCTTCAGTCTTCATCCAGCGATAAGTGAAAAGATATCAACTATTTATCATATTTCATTTTCACATTGAGAAGCTCCTGTGGCAGGCCATCGTTAGTGAAAATGAAGATGGAGTTTGGCTTACGAGAAGTGGCAGACTAGTGATTGACGTATTTTACAATGTAAGTTGCGAAAAAACAGCGCTAGCTGGCACACCTACCAGCCAGACGATCCACCGAGGAGTGTTGCCAAAGACCAATAGCCCCAGACGAATGCTGTGTGTTGATTATCCAATATCGAGTGGCAAAAACTTCCGGACGTCATGAAATGCTCAGGAAATGCTCGTGTGATGTCACACTCAATGTGAGGAGCTCCACTGACGTCACGTATTTCTGTGATATGTGGATCCAACATGGCCGCCGTTCTTGATCCGATGAATCGACGCAACTCTGGACTAACAAACTAATGAATACTAATTATAAAACGTAAGTCGGACCGCTCCGAGCGTAAAAATTGTGTTCGTGAGTATTAAGCTACCGAATTCCAATCAACGATGTGACTGAAAATGAGAGACCAGACGGCCGGCGCTATCTTAAAATGGTAACCATAGTAACGAGAAAGTACAGCTTCTATGCACGTCGCCGGCGGCTGATAATAGCGTGAACCATAGGAGTTGAGATGTGTTTGGATGGATAAGCAACTCCCAGCTCAAATGCATAGCCGAAGTGCGTAGTCTTCGATGGCAAGCGTGACTCGCGAATGTATCCAGAATGCAAAGCGTGTCTGTTACTTCCGCCTGACCAAGCCGCCATGAGGTATTCGCGGTTGATCCGCTCGTAGACGAATGGAATGGGCGGTGGAATTTTCTGTGAAATACGCCCTGTACTACGTTGTTTATGATGTATGAAACGTAGGTAAGATAAGAGATTGTTATATTGCCAGGCGTACGTGCCATTGTGTTTTGTAACAAAGTTTGACAGTCGAACGAAACCGTAACGCCGATTGTTGGGGAAGTAAATATCGTATTTTTGTTACCACACGAGACGGGGTGCTTATGAATGCATGATATTTGCAAGAAAACCGGTGTAGATCGAGTCATCTTCTTGTGACAACAGTAAGTTTAACCAAGTTAAAATGTCGTAGCAGCAGAAAAATTGAAAAAAATAGTAAATTTAATTTAGTACCGTTATACCAGTTTAGTACCGCGTTATACTAGGCGCCGTCTGCTTTCTCCGCTATGTTAAAAGTTGGTTTAGAGAGTTTAAACCTATTGCGTTGGATGTAAATTTCCGATCACGTGGCCGCGAGTGCCAATTGTCGTGGCGGTACGTCCTTTGATGCCGCGCTCTTAAACTTCCGGTTTAGTCAAGTTGCTTATCCATCCAAACACAACTCAACTTCTATGCGTGAACCATCTCAATTGTTCCTCTTTGGTGTCAACGTCTGCACCAACTATCGTTCAATGCTTATGGTTGTTTATTATTTTCGAGGATAAGTCAGTTCAAGCTGTAGGCCTACGGGTTTATCGGCAGTTGTTATACGCCAAAAACCGCTTTGGTACCAGTTCAACAGACGATCACCACTAACCGGAATTATGAGTACGTAACTGTCTGGTGTTTTTTAGCCATAAAATTCCTGGCTGTTTCAGAGACTTGTTTGATCAACGCATGGCTCATTGCATTATGTTCTTTATTATTTGGTTTCCTAATAAAGTTGTTAATTCGTAATCATATAACTGCTATCCTGTTTGCGTTGTTTACGTAAGTGCAAGCGCTGCGAAGCTAAACGATTATTATTGTTTAGTCTCGTTAAAAATTCAACATACGATTTTATTACATACATAATTTCCTTTCCAGGCCTTTAAACGTAGTGTATGCCAGGGCTTAACATAAGTATTTTCCCCTTTTTTAATAGAAACAATTAAAGATGAATAATTGGTTTGCGAATTGGTTGCAAATTAGTCTGACAACTAGCTTATTTTTTGCTTTACACCCGTTTGGAGTGTGACGTTACAAATTTGCTAGCTCCCCAAGTGACAAAAGGTCCTCTCTTCGGTTGTCCCCTCCCACGCGACAAGACCATTCATTAGTATTTTACCTCTTTCTTTTAACTTTTTTCAGTTCCGTCTGTCCGCCAACTAACCCCCACCCCAAGTTGTTCTTTGCAATTGGTAACGTCGTTCAGTGACATAAATCAATATTTCCTCTGGGAAGGGGTAAATTTTACTTCCTCCCCTTATGCCCCCTGCTGAAAAACTTATGACCTCTTCATTTTACTGTACATTTATTTTTCTTGCTGTATGTAATCTATGCTTAATAAAAAAAAGTTAGAAAATAGCGTATAAATAGTTATTCCAAGGATTTGTACGGCTCCTCGGATCGTTTCCCCCCCCCCCTCCTCAAACCCTTCTTTAGGCCAGTAGAGAAGTTCAGGGAGGTTGTTTGTTTTTAGGGAGCGTGATCGGCCTTTGAAGGTAGTGATATTCAACCAAGGAAAGGCCGCCAAGGTCAATCCTATTAGCTAAGTAAATCGCACCCAATAATGCTTTGGACGTTAAATGAAAACTTGAAGATTGCTACAGCGAGTAGCAATTTTCAAGTTTTCAGTTAACTTTCGAACTATTAGTCGGTGCGATTAACTTGGGTAATAGGATTGACCTTGGCGGCCTTTTCTTGGTTGAATGATATCACTCCTTCAAAGGCCGATCGTTTTTGGAAACTTGGCGAGTTTTTCTACCAGTTTTGGTTTTGAGTGGACAGATGTGACAGTAATACAGAAAAAAAAAGCTGTGATTGTTGAGGTCACCTGTTGATTAAACCTGTTGATTGTTGGCTAAAGCCCGTTGGGGAAAACGCGCGTTTCTTAATCCACCGTTTGAAAAACGACGTAAATATCTTAAGGGCCCCACAAAAACAATACCGTTTAGCATCATGGTAGGCAGACTTAATTCATTGCGCAACGTAACTCAATGAATTCGTAAACCCATAGAAAAACTCTCACGCACATGCGCACGAAAGTATGCATAAAATCACAAGCCCCAATGACGTCATTTGGCGGGTAAAAAAGAAATTGAGCTCGGGAATGACCAACCTTTCCTAATACTATCGTTCAACTCGATCTTGTAAATTAACGTATTCATAAAAAATAAGGCCAACTGAATAACTAATTTCAGACTAAAATTATTGAACTAAATCACGTGACTAAAAAATAACAGAAAAACGTCTGCAATTAAAGACAAACGATTTTAAAACAATTAATAGACTGCAGTTAAATTAGTCAAGTAATGAAAAACAACCTCACCATAGCAATAAAAAAAGGCAAACGAATTCAAAGTGTGTTTCAACACCCAGCCGCTGCTGCAAACAGAAGCCAGGTTGACATGGAGCGATCGTAAAATGATATTTTTATGTAAGTCTTGTCTAAACATACATAAAAATATTACTTTAAGTATGTCTTGTCTAACGGGTGACCAAGACGCAAGTAGTTAATTAGTGCAGAAAATTAAAGTGGCTTGCTTGCTCTTGTGCCCTTGCAAGTAATTTAGGCCTTGTCAGTGGGCCCTCGCTTCATGCTGTTGCTGTACTGTTTAGTTCACGTGAAAGCTTTCTCCTGTATTCAACTATCACCTTACGCAAGTATTAAAAAACTGAGCCGTCTAGATAACAGCCCACGAAATAATAAGTATTCGAGAGACAGAACAATCCTACTTCAGTTCGAGTCAGAAAACTCAATATCAGTCAGTTCTAGGAGTTGTGTTGTATGGAGTTGTGTGGTCCTCTAGTAAAGTGACATCGGACTGATTTGCAATGATCGTTGTCTCCAAATAGGTAAAGTGACCAGACAGGACTATCTTATTCTGAAGTAGGGATTACGAAAGCTTTAAAACCTGACATCAATACGCTGATGTCTTCTTGTTTAAAACT
>JAHWFP010244044.1:106074-126959 GCA_023313725.1 Lithobius niger
TAATGTCTAATTAATTTTCAGTGTACTGGCTAAAATTTCGAGTTAATCATGTGGTTCATCAAACATTAAACTCTGCATACTGAGTTTGTAACTCCTTCTCCCAACGGAACTCCTTATAAGACTCCGTAGTGATTTATATTTAACGACAAGACATGTATGCCTGACCAGAATTCGTGTTTAACAATGAATAATACTGGCTTGTGGAATTAACTTACCGAGAGTGACTAGCCCGTCTATCTATTGACAGCATAGAATGTCGATATATGAAAACTGATCTTTATGTGTGATATAATAATAATAAGAATAATAATAATAATTTCTTGTGAAACAAGAGGCCAGGTCAGGGTCTACACGGAAACCACTTATAGAGCAGCGTCAAGTGACGTCATATTGGCTACGAGATAGCATCTGGAGGGCATAACTACAAGGTGCACTAGATTAAAATGTAAGAGAAAACAACGGCACTGCTAGTCAAGACAGTGCTTTGAGAGCGGTTTCTTAGGCTTAAAGAAACGTTGTTTTCTCCAACAACAAAAATCGCGAGTTGTAGGCTTAAGAAATCCAGTCTAACAGCATCGGCTTCAGTAAGACGACCTTCCTTTCTCCCTCCAGTGCTCCTTGCAGCTAACCCAGTTACTGGCTCCACCATAGAGTTATACACAATAATACGACGTTATGTCACTGCTCTATACCAAGCCGCAAGTACAAAAAGTGGAAAAAGATGTGGCAGTAATAAATCTATATATAAATAAACCTATTTCGATCAAAACATTTCAGGGCAGCTATCCGTTAATTGCTTTGCAGAGTCCAAGATGAAAATGTGGCCACGATTGACGTTTTAATTTGTCGTTGATAAAGCCAATTTTAATTGCAACCTTCATTTCTTTATTATACGGGCTTGAATATTTGGAACATTTACTTTGATTCGCCAAACATAAACATATTCAATAGTATATTAAAGAATGTTTGTCTAGATGGATTCTGTATTTATTTGCAACACTTAAACCGAATGCGTGCATGAATTTTTCATGGTATTGGAATTTATGCATATTTCCATTTGACATTTTGTTTCTTTACTTAATCATCTGTATCTGTTTTAAGAATATAACTTATAAACGTCATGTGCTGCTGATTTTTAGTCCGTCCCGCTGTAAATCTCTCATGGAGGCAATCAATTTAGTATATTTGGATGTCAAAATCCGTCTAAAATTAGTGTCGATACAACATTTTGACCGGATTCGAATTTTTAAGCTTAAAAACGTAAATGGCTCGAGATTGTTTTTATGATACCTCATGGCATTGAGTGTTTGCATTGCCATGGTAACTGGTAATTTCGAAATTGTTATACACCAAGACATTTTAATAATTTCTACGGTGGAATGCATTGCTGAGTAGTTTCGTTTTGTCTAAACAGTTTTGCCACCCTACGGAAATTTAAGGTGTACATGTGAGATCCCCTTAGTCAGTCTAAATGGCTTTTTTCCTTGCCGTGTAGAGAGGAATTCTCCAAGCATTCTTTTCAAATAAAGTGAGGGTGTCATTAACGGAACCTTTTTTTTTATTACACATATTTTTTTATTGTTGTTAAAATGCAACGATCAAATGTTATTATTTCATAGAATTACGTCGATAAAAGACTGTTAGTTATCAGGAAGCAATGATGTTTTTATTTTCCATTTTTTTTAAAAATCTTCACTTGGCCACCAGCAGCAAGGTGAATGCTTCGTTGGAATCTGTTAACTATTCAGGATTCCAAATTTAATTTTGTTAATGGTACGTCGATAAATTCTGAAAGTACCAATTCAACCGTAATAATTTGTCGATTTACGGAAAATTCTCGTTCGACGATACATTTGGGGGTTTCAAGCATTCTAGCAATTTCCTTTCATTCAGTCCTTTCATTTGGGTTCCATCCAGACTACAGACGTATAACCAACCCACCAACATTTTGAAATTTAGTATATGTTATAGGCTAGGCTCTATTAATAAGTTTGTTTCATTTTGTTCGGCAACAACGCTGATATAAGTTCATGTCTCTTTTACAGCTAATATCGATGCTCACGAATAAGCTGAGTCAGTGTCCAGTTGGAATTACTGCTGCCGGGAACCTATTTCATGTTGACATGAGCTTATTTGCTATGGTGAGTTAGGCTAGCTAAAGTACCTGCATTATTTTGGCTGTCCGAGAAGCATAAACTTAGTTTGTCTGTTCTTTCTTTGTCTAGATCATGGGTACAATCGTTACCTATTTAATAGTGCTCATGCAGTTTCGTTCACCTGCACCGGATATCGGGATGCAAACAAATATTACAAACTCCAGTATACCTCAGTAAAAGCAAAAGAAGAAAGAACAATTCAATTGAATATCAAACTATATAATAAATATCTTACTGATTTTATACTACTGTGTTTACATTAAAGTGCACCTTTTTTTTCTCATTTGTCCAGCATTAGACAAAATCAGCTTTATCGTCACTCTGGCCACTAAACTCTCATGTCGATAAAAGCAAGTACATTACATACCAGACTCGATTATGCGATCCTTCAACAATTGATAAACTCACGTTTCATGGCTTGGTTGCAAGGTTGTTTTATTACTCTGCAACGTCATAGCGACTTGAGCAGAAACATGGAAATAGCAACTGGCAACCAACGATGCAACGTGAGACCCATTTACAAAAATTCTGCTGCTCATGGCAATGAGAAGTTTGAAGAAACGATCCCTTTTGGAAATTCTATTATGACATTGATGTCTGTAGTGATGCACAAATAAAGATGCAAATGTCTTTCACATGGAACTTATCCTCTAGTTCCTCCACTGGTTCTAGGCGTGACCCGGAATCTGTCATGTCGAGGTGATAGCTGGTTGTGTCATTCTTGCTAAAATAATCCTAAAATTGTGTGATGTACGTTGATGATCTGATGGTTTGGAAAAAAAAGTGAACCCTGCTGGTGTGCTGAGCCCCACTATTTATAGGCGGGTCTTGCAACACGCTCGGTCAATGTTCCACAATATCAATGTTCCAATCGGTCAATGTTCCGATGTTCCAATGTTCCAATCGGTCAATGTTTAAAATATTGTGCCTTTAGTTTCCATTTTGTAAAAAAATAAAAAATAAATAAATCAGTTTCAGTTTTGAATGCCGGTAGTCGGGCCCCCCTTAGCGCACGTAATAAGCTTCCCACCCTTCTTACAATTCAAAATGGCTTCACGGGTGTGCATGATGGCACTTCCCGTTTCTGTTACTTGACGTATGATGTCGCATTCCATTCTACATCATTTTCCGTTGTTCATGTCACATAAGAAAAACACTACAGTAGGCTTTGTTTTTTAAAAAAATTTAAAAAATGTAAAAATGCAGTTTGTGTCGAATGCCGAACGTAGAACACCCCCTAATATGTATAATGAACTCCCCCACACTCTTATTGCAATTCAAAATGATGCCTCAAACAAAAAATTCACATTAAAGGGAAAAAAGCAAAATATATGTAAATAATCAAAACTGGCTGCCGTACCAAAATGACAGTGATTAAACGATAACAGATGCATATTTTCATCATTTGACCTTAAAACTATGTCAACAACACAAAAACACGTCCAGATTGGTAGTACGTAGAAATTAAAGAAAGGCTAAACTGTGTTTTCGTGTTTTATTGACAATATACGATGCCACAACTTAAATATCCCAAAAAATAAAGATATTTCTAGCTCATCGTAATTAAAGTTAACAAATGTTCCGTTTTTCCAAAGAAGCAAAGATATTGACGCTAACGCAGTTAGTCAACAGTGTTAAAGACGCTCTTTAGCCCAATCCAAAAACCAGTGTAGTTAAATAGCGTACGTTCTCTAGTCAGTTCATTACCATCATACATCAGTAGTAGACCAAATCACACATACTGAATACATAATGACACGAAGGAAATAAATTTTCCCCTAGGAGCGTGCCGACGAAAATCAAACATGGTGCACAGTGGAAAGTGAGCTCTGCAGTTCTGTAGTAAATAGGCCTGTGTGGCCGAGTGTAGCCTACTTATTACTAAGAATCCGATAGCATGACTGCCGGGGAAAGAAAGTTATTGTCATTCAACATTCATATTTATACATGTTTGTAGTCAGCTGGTTTAGAACAGCTGACTATAGACTTGGTTACTGCATTGTGAGGTGCGTTTCACCCATCCACGGAGTGGGCTCATAGACTGCGCTATTATCTGACTTTGGGCATTGTGGCCACATACACCACAAGTCCAACACTATAATATTAGTTCACCTTTATAGGCCAATGACGAGCATCATAAAGAGTGCCACCAGAATGGGGGAGTTCTGGGGGTCCGCTATTAGAGGCCCTATTTTAGGCTTCCCAAGAACAAGTTTGCAACATATTCCTATGTAAATGTCGTCTGTTTTTCTCTGTTTTTCGTCTGTCATTCTTTAGCATGAAAGGTCGTAAAAACGTAACTGTTACCAAATTCTGTTTTTTCATACATTGTATTTATAAATTACTTAACTGATGAGTTTAAAAAATAGTTGTTTTTTTTTAACATTAATTCATTACCTGTAACTAACACTGAATAATTTAGGTTTGTAAAGTATTTTTGCTTGCTTTTTAAAAACGGTGTAAGATTTAGATGACATTCCTGAATTACCTGAATTTATAAATCACGATGGCAATGGGCTAAGATGAAAAGGGCTACTAGCAAATCATGCCAATAACTCAGTCTTCAATTTTGATTTTTTGCTCGACTTTAAAGGAAGTCAATTGTTATACAGCTTTAAATTAGGCAAACTTATCAGTTACGGCCAATTGTGAGCACACTGGTTTTTTTTTAGTCCCCTAATAGTTAAAGGCTGGATTTAAATCGGCATTTTCTTGGTTGGGTGCCTGGGACTTACCTTCTGAGCTGCTGCTGCTACCCTTCTTCGGGGTCCCTGTAACCCCTCACAAAGTTCACGGTTTGCGTTGGATTTAGGGCCTCTGAATTTAGGGATAATTGGTCAAGTGTTGGCATCTGAGACGTGTCGCATAAACTAAGATGCCTGTTAATCACGACACTGATGGGGGGTAACGTAGCAAATCAATTTTCATTTTAGCCTTTGTTTACAATTATCGTGAAGTTAATTGACATCACGAATGCAAACGATAAAAACTTACCCCTGAATACTTAACAAGTTTTGTTCTGTACATATTTAGTTCATGTTTGCACATTAACTAAGACAGATCTTAAATCATGGAGGTGATGGGGTAGTAGGACTACTAGCAAACAAAACAGCCAACTCGATTTTCTGCTTCCCTCCCCCCCCCCCAGAATTTGTACGAATTTATGTCGTCAAGGAGGCTACGTCTTCTGTCAGTTCCGCGACGACAATCTCAGTTACTCCACAACAGGGGGACAAGGATTTCCGACATCTCCCCCCCCCCGGGGGGTGACTTCTGCAACCGATTAATGCTGCAGTTACTAGGATGAGTGGGAAAACGAATGAGATGTTCACTTCATCATCATTCTATCTAGTCCTTGAAAGAAATTATGAATAAGATTATTTTTAGCTGATTGCAGCTATTTTTCATCCTATGATTAAATTTTGTGATTTTCTGTTTGAATGGGCTATCACAGATGATCATGCCCAGTAATTCATTACAGGGTCTAATTGATTGCCTTTAAAGTTAATTCTCAACAGAAGTGTAAACAACAGTTGAAAACTCTACCCACGTTCTGAGAAACAATCTGATCCTCACCGTTTCACACAAATTTTCAGTTTCACCAGGAAGTTTTACACTTGGTGACAACCGGAGGAGGGCTAAGGATTTGTTGCGGAGAAAATTTATGGAAAATGTAGGAGAACTGATATAGTTAAAACGAGAAGTCTGTACACGTCAATTAGTGTTATTACAATTATACGTCATAATGTATTTCATGCTCTAAACAGAGTCCACCAAACATAGGGAAAAAAGACAACTATAGTGTCCGCGGCCTATCTTGAGTTCGCCCCAGAACGATACAGATAATCGATTGTACGCTTTTAGTAGCAGAGTGCCTTGTTGATATCCAAGATGATTACAAAAACAATGGCGGCTGTCGATTAAAGCCGCTTCCTCCAGGAAGACGTAGCCACTCATAAAATACCTGCAGGACTCAAGAGACGCTATGCATTCAATAATTGCAGGTCTATGAGCAATTTTGGTGAAAACATGGAGGAGAAAATTACTGCATGCATTACCACATGAACTTTATGATCAGGTTGTCTCCATTCTAGGTTATGAGTCAACTGCCATCAGACACACTGTAGACCTAGGCTATTAAGAAACTTGACTTAATATACAATTGCTGTATATCTAACGGTGCTTATTATAAAAATTAAAATATTGAAAGTATCCGGAGCCAGACAGCAATATTCCCATCAAGACATGGTAAAAAACTAATAAAATCAATATTTTTGTCTCTTGTTACGGTTGGCCATCAACAGGATACATGAAATCTTTGCTGCCAAAGTTAGTTTATCATCGACGCCATTTCTGAAGTACCGACTTTGTCATCAATGGATTTATGCTTCGTGTGGTTCATCAACAAACAATGAGGGGCAGAATTATTGATTTGATTTGTTTATTTTTTTGCCGGGTTTTCGTGGGAACGTTGCTGTCAATCCTTGTTTTTTTGTTTTTTTACCTCTCATCAATCTCTGTCTTGTAAAATTAAAAAATTTCTTCACCACTCAAAACAAATTTCACGTGGTTAACCCTGCAGTTGATTGATTGAATACACGTGTGATATTTTTTTCATCACGCCCTCAGGTTAATTAATTTTATTTCTTAAAAATTCAGAAAAAAAAAGATTATAATTTTCAATATTCGTATAGCCGAGCAATTGTTCTATAATCCTATGATCATGTAACGACACTTTCTAAAATGGTTTTGTATAAAGGGATTGCATGTAGAATTGAATAGACGTTGTCGGCCAATAAGATTACAGCTTTTTGAAGGCCCAAGTGACAGATGTTAAGTGGATGGGACCACCATCGTCTCAGTTGTTTTTCGCCACAGGAGGGAGGAAACCAGAGTACCAGGAGGAAACCTCGTACAATGGGTGGGAAACAACCAAAGAAAAACCCGTACATATACACTTCTCTTTACCAGGATCGAACCGGGTCTGTAAGAAGACAGAAATGTACATCTGGGACCAAGACGTCTATCGAATCTGACGCCCAGTGCTCGCAGCTACCCACGTACCAGTCTCAATTTATTACGTGCATAAAGCCACGTGCCATACTTGATGAAGTGGGTCGAGAAAACTATGGACGTTTCTGTTTGGGAAGGTTTTATCACTATACTTTTTGTTTCTACATCATTTTTGACTGCACTCGTTACATTTGTAGTCAGTGACCATCACTCTTTTGATGTAAAAATCTGACTAATGGATTACTTGCTAATATTAGTAATTTTCTCCATTTAACTGAAAATGATTTTACCACTTTAAAATACATGAGGTGCTAGGATTTGCTTGGATGAGAGTGTTGTATTTATTTGGGGGAATGGAACACAGAAGCTAAAAAAATTTCTCTCTACTTGTTAAATGCTAGGAATATGTTAATACTGTGATATGTTCGGTTCGGTTTTTGATTACTGTTTAGCATTTATTTTTAAAGTTTTGTTTGGTTATGGTTTGGCAATTTTTAATAGTTTTTACCAGTTTCTAGTGTCATGGTTTTAATTCCCTGGCCTTTTTCAGTTCGGTTTTCAGTTACCGTTTGGAAATAAAAAAAAATATCAGTTTATTTATGGTTATGGTTCGACAATTCCAATCGGTTTTTACCGATTTATAGTTACAGTTCAATTGATTGTTTACTGCATCTGGTTCCAAGATTAGCCTTTCATCAGTGTCTTAAGGGCACAATTTTAAAACATGGTGACGGATGAAGGATGAACAAAAAGTAGCTGTCAGCTTGAATACTGGCAAGGGGTGCTTCATCATTCCATCATCATGTTTTAAAGTCGTGTCCTTACCTCTAAAAAAACCAAGTCGAGAGCTGAAGAAAAAATTGGAAACAGATATGTTCGACTTGGGTGTGAATTGTAACTCTCCTCTTAATCCATGCAAAATTTGTCAAGTCTTATCTCGGTCCAAACCCTAGAGCTTCTGAAAAATGAATTCCTAGACGCATTATTAAAACACTTTTATGAAACGTCCATAAAGCAACAATTCCACAAAAATCTAATCATTGCTGACATATTGCAAAATATCCAGATATCAATTATTTGCGACAAGGTGGGCGAGGTTTTAAACTATGGGTGGATAGCCACACCAATTTATAATGGTTCGACTTACATTTTTCATAATTCAAACAACTATCTAAAATTTAAACCTAACTAAATTTAAATAGCCAACAAACTAATTAAAAATATTGTTCAGGTGCAATTAACGGATGGGCTAGTTTAAAAATATATGCATAATTGCAATTGTGCATTGTAGCACATTTTATGCATTAAAGTCCATTCTATAAAAAATATAAATATCTCATACGAAAAAACTATCAGATATACGTGATTTAAACTTATCATTTCGTTGTTCATTCTTAGAGCCTTTTTTCGTTTAAGAAACTAAGGTAGATAGATATACAACTGTGACTATTTTTCGTCCTTAACTTTTTAAAACAAAATTAGTGCAAATAAATAAAAAAAAAACCAATAATATTTTTAAATAATAATATTTGATATCTACCATTCATATTTTACAAAATTTGGGTATGAATTTACAAAATATTTTTACAGCACAGTATAGCACAGTACAGCACAGTACAGCACAGTACAACTGATACTTACTGTTGTTATGTTGAACGTTCAAGTAATTGATTTAGAAAAAAATAATACTTTTACAATCGAAACATTCAGTATGGGAATTTCACTATAGCAGATTTTAAGTGTTAAGTTCTCACTAAAACATGATATTGATGCTAGTTAAATGCTGTATTCAACAAACACTAGTTTCAGCTCTTCATATAATACACTTTTGTGTGATTTTTGAAATGTCTTTCACTGTTTACATGTTTAGTTAAATTATTTTTTCAAAGGCGGTAATTTAAATTATATTATACAGTATGCCAAATAACATCAGAGTTCACACTACAATGATTGTCTACTGGGAATTAACAACTGTTATTTTTTTAAAACTAAATTTCTTAAAATATTGCTTTTCTTTGTCATTATAATTTCTAAATAATCCAGCAGTAAACTAGAAGTGAAAATCTGTGAGGTGATATTTTGTCAATTAACTCTGTAGCCCTATTACACAGAAGCGGGTGTTTTGAGTTTTTCATCATAGCTCACCACCCTTCCTGTTTTACCACACGAACTTTGTTCTGAAAACGGTAATGAATAAAACACAGATAATTGGGCTGCATGTTCAAGAGTAAAAACATCCCGAATGCGCTATACGAATTGACTAGAATTTTAAGTATTGGTTTTATGCGTGTGACGTTCAGTCAGTGTTAAACAAATTTACAAAATAATTTGTAACATAGATTTTGAGATTTTTGTACACAGACTAGTAAATGGTTAGTTCAATAAATATATTTACAATATTTAAGTCTTCACGTCAAACACAAAACCAAACTTCGTATTACTGTCTTCTGCCAAAATTATTCAAACATGATATCTGCCAGGTGCATTCCACTTTCTAAACCATGTTTGGAAAGTATACTTAGTGTTAAAAAAAAATATTTTCCAGTTAAACAACAGTGGACATCAACATGGTATCGTTTAACCACTCAACACACTCAAATCCATTTATTTCGGTTTTGTAAGTATGGACTTGGAGCTACCATTAGCCATGATTACACATTAGAAGTTCTTTCACTGGTAAAAGATGAGAGTTTATTTGTGATCTCAGTTAAACCTATAGTTGTCGCAGAGGCATGCGTTATGAAATGCACATTAACCTTCAGATAAAATGTTTTCATGGTTTATTGTAAGTGATGAACAATAGTGGTTCACAAAGTCGTTTTTATTTTTTTCCCAAGTCTTTCGAAATGTTTTTTTTTTTTTGCATTCCTGAAAAACGTTTGATGCACTAACGTTTCGATGCACTCGCACACCTTCCACTAGAGAATAATGTGTTGAAACAAAATTGACCGTTGAAACCGCTGATATTCGATTTCAATTGGAAATCGCTTAGAATACAGTGGTTACCAGATTAGTTAGTAGATTGGAAGACGGTGGACTACCACTAATGTCTACTCCAGTGTCTCCTAATATGGTAGATTCCTGCGATATCTGATGCCGACTCACGGGACTCAGCAACGTGTGGCAACAAAGTAGATATCTTACGAACACTCGTCGGTGGAAGGCGGTTGTTGAGCAAATCCCTTGTCGCTGATACGGGTCACTTCTTTGGAGTATTACGAGCACAGTTATCCATTTAATTTGCCAGAACGTTCTCATTTCTTCTGTTTCCTAAAATATAAAAGTTAAAAAAATACCTGAAAAATGGCTGCTCCATGCGAAACTTACTTGAATTAACACAAAGTTTGCAATAAGTCAACTTTCTAGTTGAACAATCGTCTGCCTTAAATATCACTAACAGTATATCAAATAACTATTATCTGCGCAGCGTATCTTGAGTCCTGCAGGTATTTTATGAGCGGCTACGTCTTCCTGGAGGGAGCGGCTTTAATCGAATTGTTTTTGTAACCATCTAGGATATCAGCAAGGTACTCCGCTATCGAAAACATACAATCGATTATCTGTGTTCGTTCTAGGAAGAACTCAAGATACGCAGTGGACACTGTAACAAGTTGAATCGTCTGAATCGGTAATTGGTTTGGCATGGGAAGTTTGAAGCACGGGTGGAAGCACATCCAATAAGTCCGTGAAAGTTCTATTTTTCGTTGCTTGCTAGTGTTAAAAACTGTCTTATCCCTTTTGTTGATACATTTGATGCAGTGCTTTCCAACAAATAGGACGGAAAGCCAATGGCTCAATAAGAGTGAAATCAATGCAGATACAAACCCATTTACATTGTCTTTTAGACTTATATGTCAGAGTGCCTAAGTAGGAAATCGAACCCTTAATATTCCTTAATATTTCCTTAATATTAAGGAAAATTGGAAATAAGCCAACAGCGAAAATTATACACTAGAAATAACGTAGTTCAGTAAGCCACCTTTATGCACTTACGTTTCGTCGGAGTGGTATGACCCGGATTCAAACCGGCTACCCAGTTCACCCCCAGATCACGTGCGTAGCGCCTTAATTGCAATGGCCACATCCTCCACTGGACGGAAAGCCGTAGGCTCAACAAGATTTAAATAAATACAGATGCACACCTAATTATGTTGGCTTTTGAACTTATAGTATGTTGACTTTTGGGCTTTGGCAGTTGTCCCCGCCCCCTTATACCCATTCCTTAAATTTTCTGTGCCATTAACCTGCTATTGTTGGCACCCTCCACGTCCCACTTTTAGGCTGAATCTCAGTGATCGTATTCAATCCTTGCTATTTATCTATCTATCTTGATCTATTGACAACTATATTCATCTATGTCCATCTACCTTGATCTATCTGCAATGTTGATCTATTTATTTATTTATTTATTTATGTATTTATTTATTTATATTTATTTATATGTCAGACTGCCTGAGCGCGGAAAAGAAACCCACGACTTTTGAAACCAAAGGCCGAAGTACTCCGTATAGAAGGAAATCTGCTCAAGTGGTTGGAAGACTTCCTGGTTGGAAGATCCCAGTGTGTTCGGGTGGGTACCTCCAGGTCGTCATTTCATAATATCGCTAGCGGCGTACCACAGGGCTCGGTGCTGGGTCCATTTCAGTTCATAATCTATCTAAATGACCTTTTTCCTGGCCCACGTACTGATCCCGTCCAGCAATTCAAATTTTCTGACGACTTGAAAGCAAGTACCCGAATCGTATCTTTTTTCGACGGCTATATGCTCTCGTCGAACATTGAAGCTGTCTCCCAATGGTCACTGAAATGGCAGCTACCATTATCCGCAAATAAATGCAGTATGTTTCACATTGGCAATGCTAATCCATGTCTCGTTTATACGTTGTCAAACTTCACACCTGAGGGAGTCTTTACTATACGCGACTTAGAAGTCTGGTTCACCTTCGACTTAAAGTCTACTAGCCACTGCCGCATGATCACAGCAATGGCCTACCGTAGGCTGGCGATCGTTAAAAGATATTTTACGTCAACCTGCATTAGGACCAAGGTCTGGGCCTACAAGGTGTTTGTTCGGCCGATCCTAGACTATGCAAGCCCAGTCTGGTCGCCCCATCTTCTACAAGACATTGACCGGCTGGAGGGGGTTCAACGTTGCTTTACCCGCTGTCTTACGGGGTTTCGTAGTCATTCTTCAAATGCCAGGCTGGTGTTAGCATGCCTTGAACCTCTTGAACTTAGACGAATAAAAGCTGACCTTGTTCTAACATATAAAATCCTTCATGGGCTACTTACAATCGATGTGCATTTTTTTTACTTTTGTAGAATACAGTGCAACGCGGGGCCATTCACATAAACTTCGTCTGCCAACCTCGCACACAGATTGTAAAAAATACTTCTTTGCATCACGTCTAATTGAAGCTTGGAACTCTCTACCAAATGCTTTGGTTACTTCATTCTCTGTTGGTGGCTTTCGACACCATTTAGATGAACAACCACTTGCAAGGTTTCTTAAAAGAAACTATCTCAACTAGGAATTGGCCCACGGAGTGATGTTTTTTTAACATCTTTGTTTCTTTTAAATTTGCTTCATGCTTTTTTTTAAACACTTAACATTTTAGGTTTCTCTGCTTGTCTTTTTAGCTGTTATCTGTGTTTTTAGATTTTAATCTTTACATGTTTTAATTATTTAGCATAGGGTTGGTGTTAGTGGGCTATGCCCCTTCCAATTACTAAGGAAAATTGGAAATTAAGCCAACAGCGAAAAACATACACTAGAAATAACGTAGTTCAGTAAGCCACCTTTATGCACTTACGTTTCGTCGGAGTGGCATGACCCGGATTCGAACCAGCTACCCAGTTCGCCCCCAGATCACTTGCATAGCGCCTTAGTCGCTATGGCCACATCCTCAACTGGCATAAAGATAACTCACTGAACCCGTTATTAAAGTCACAACCGTGACCAGGGCTTCATTCGACCGAAACTCACTCGGCCATAGTCAATGGAGAGGTAAGACAAATCATACACTTACAAGGCTCAATAAAGGAGAAATAAATAGACATAAATAAATTGTCTATTTATTTATCCTTCCAATTACCTTACCACATTTGTGGTTAAATTTTTATTATTATTATTATTATTATTATTACCTTCTTTGACAAAATGCATTTCAAAGCATCTGTTCATTAATTACTTTGCAGAGTTTAAGCCGTACACGTGGCCACGATAAGCATTGTAATTAATCTAAGGCCAAGTTGAATTGGTGCCAGGATTTCGTTGTTTTGAAGGCAGGGAGCATTTGGAACAGTTTGCCATCTAACATTGTTGACTCACCAAACATAAACATACAGGGTATCAGAAACGTCATGGTCATAACTTACATGGTATGTAGTACTCATCCAGACGAACAAAAAAGTCCATGTTTCTCTTTTCCTGAGAAACCTACAAAACGAAAACTCGCTGGAAACAAAATTATGGGAACGTAAGGAGGTATTGGTTGAATCCTGAAAGGATGCAGGGCGATTCTCCACAACATCACAACAGATGTTCAAAGTGGCCGCCATTTGCCTGGATGCATGCCTCCGCTATTCTGCTAAGGGATGCACGGATTCTCTCGCATAGTCCTTGGTTTTGCCTCACTTGCTGAGATGCAGCTTCAACTTGTTGCCGCAGTTGTGCCTCGGTTTCAATGTTTCTTGAATACATGAGTCCCTTCACGTAGCCCCAAATGCAAAAGTCCAATGGGTTCAGATCTGGTGATCGGGGAGGCCATGGACGTGGTCCGCCTCGGCCAATCCATTCTCCCTCCGAACAGTTCATTGAGGTGTTGCCTGACAGCAAGCTGGAAGTGGGTTGGTGCCACATCGTGCATGAGCTACATCATCTGACGTGTCATGAGTGGGATATTTTCGAGTAGGCCAGGTAGGTCATCTCGCCGGAAGGTGAGATATGAATCCCCAGCAAGCCTGTTGGGTAAAACATGCGGCCCTATGAGAACATCCCCTACGATACCAGCCCACACATTGATGGAGAACCGACGCTGATGCCGTGATTGCAGGATCGCGTGGGGATTTCCATCCGCCCAAACATGGTGTCTTAACCCCTTTGGGGAAAATAGGGGGGGGGAGTTTGGTAATAGGGGAGGGGCAGAGTTATGGATGTTGGTTATATCCGGGGGGGGGGGAGGAAGTTTGGAGGGAAAAATCCCGGGTTCGGGAAAGGGGTAGGCACACTAGTAGATTACTAAACAAACGACTGACAACAATGCATTTAAGGGTGTTTCCCCTACCAATCTAGACATGTTTATTAGTACTACGTACAAAACTACGTCACAAGTGCGGTACGTGAAAACCATTCAGAGAGTACGACATAATGTGAGTAAGCAAGCTACGGCATGGGGACATTAAGCGTTTTAAACTCTTCGTGAGCCAACCCCACAAACACCCTGCGATAAATTAGTGTCCGACGGATGAGGACAGTTCCGCTATTTAACCACTCGGGCAACAGGTGGTTAATTTACTTCGTAACGTGGAAAACGGTTAGGGTTCTTCGGGAATCCGACACCCCGCACTATAAACGAAACAACACCTAGAATTAGACGCTTATACCATGGCCTATTAAACCTTCCCCGAACTAGTTGGGTTCTGCACGGCGAACTTCAGAAATTGCGGCACGGAGCTGCAATACTAGCATAGCACACTAGTGTAACGACAACGACTAAGGCTTTACAACAAACTCTAGCACTTATTATTTTCGTATCCCACGTAGCAAGAAATATCCTTAATCCTGGTTCCCTATCTTCGCAAATGGATTACGTCAGCTAGGCTAAGGGTAGAATTGGAAACGAGAGTCTTTACCTGATCAGGGTTTTGCCGAATCTTTAGCTTCGTGGAACTGGCGACGAACATTTGCGGGAAGACAGGTGAAATGCATCAGGTGCGGAAAACCATCATCACGACGTTCTTCTTCCCCAGCATACAAGGCGACGGAAGACAGCGTCTTTCCCTAATGACTAGGACCATCCTCAAGAAAAACCGGCCGCAACGACCACCTCGTGGCCCAGCAGAATAGAAGTGACGACCTTCCACTCTGAAGCCAGGTCGTGAAGTCTCGTCCACCAATGACAGGCGAGCGTATAAAAGTAAGGGATGATTTGCATAATTAAAGATTGATCAAGATTAAGATTTAATGAATTTAGGATTGAATAGTTAACACTACTTATAAAATAAACGTTCAAGCAACAACGTTAATAAAATGCCTACTATATTAGAAAATACGTACAAGCAAGACAAATCAAGTGCAATACAACATAAATATAGAACAGACTCTGGAGGATACAAGGTGTCATCATGAGTGCGGGTACTGATCATACCCATGCCGACATCACCGTCGTAAACACCAAAGGGAATGATTTTGAGTACAAACCGCAGAAGGATACCACAATGGGTGTTATGGAGCCCCACTAAACCCACTAATACTTCTCGGTGACTTTAACCTCTCTACGGTAAATTGGCGCACCGGGAGAGCTACAAATAGGCATCATCATGACTTTCTCGATTATATTGCACCACTTGGTTTGCGGCAATTGGTTGACAAACCAACTAGAGGATGCAATGTCCTTGACTTAGTTTTTTCCTCGGATGACCGCCTCGTCTTCGATTTGGAGATTATTGATGCATTAGGCTCTAGTGATCATTGCATGGTCTCTTTTAACATCAATTGTGACATAAATCGTAAATCAGACTCTCCTAGAAGGATTGTCCGGGTCGATTTCGATGCATTGCGCCGTGTGCTTGCCTCAGTTGACTGGTCCCCAGTGTTGGAAAATTTTGATTGCCCGGTTGATAAGCTTTGGGATTCCTTTAAACTGATTCTTGATCAAGCAACATTATCTTGCTCTACGGTAAAGCAACTGAGAGATCCTTCTATAAACACCTTGCCCCGTAATATTGTTAAGTTGTCTAGAAAGAAACTTCTATTGTGGAGAAAATTTAAAATTTCAAACTCTGCCGAGTCACGAGAAAGATATAACACCTGTAGGAAACTTTATTGCACTACAGTTGAGCGATGGCATCGCAGGATGGACGAACATACTCTGGCTGAGGGAAGTCTGTCAGCACTCTTTAGACTTTATAAATCAAAGACACTTTCGGCACGAGCCATACCTCCCTTTTTTTGCCAAAATGGCCACGTTACTTCTTGCACCGAAAAGGCAACCCTCTTAAATGAAATGTTTGTTGCCAATGGGGTAATCGATGACGGGTCTTTTGTTGTTGCTGGTACTTCTTGTTCTACACAGTTCCCAAAAATTTCGTCGGTTGAGTTTTTGCAGGCCAATGTTTTGGGGGCCTTAAACAATCTTAAACCTAGCCATGCGGTGGGCCCGGATGGATATTCGGCCTACTTTTACAAACAGATTAAATGTGAAATCGCGCAGCCCCTTTCCTCGATCTTTTCGGCCTCGTTCGCATCTGGAATGTTGCCAACTGTTTGGAAAACTGCAAATGTAACACCTGTCTTCAAAAAAGGAAATTCCTCTGATCCAACAAACTATAGACCAATAGCTTTGACTGCAGTCCCATGCAAGTTGATGGAAACGATTATCCGCACCAGGCTGTTGGGGTACCTTACTTCCAATAATATGCTGGATAAACACCAGTTTGGCTTCTTACCTGGCCGGTCTGCCACGGAACAACTTTTGTTGGCCATGGATAACTGGACGTCGGCACGTGACCTCGGAATTCCTACGGATATTGTCTACTTCGATTTTTGTAAGGCATTCGAATCGGTCGTACCAAGCAAATTGCTATTTAAACTCATGCAACTGGGCATTGAGGGTGAGCTTCTAAATTGGCTCAAATCTTTCATTACCAATCGATCACAATGCGTTGTTGTCCAGGGAAAATTTTCAACAACACTACCGCTAACTAGTGGTGTACCTCAGGGCTCAGTACTGGGCCCCCTATTGTTTGTCATCTTCTTAATTGATCTTCGCACTGCGCACGAGTCAGTGCATGAGTTCAAATTTGCTGATGATCTTAAGGCGGGCGCAAATATTGTCTCTGTGGAAAATCAAGCAACACTATCTGCTCACATAGATGATGTACAACGTTGGGCAACCAAATGGCAACTTCCATTATCCCTACCAAAGTGCTGTAGTTTCCGCATTGGAAACCCTGAAGGTATTAAACCTTACTCAATTGAGGGTGTCAATCTTCCGTTGGTTGGAGTGATTAAGGATCTGGGGATTTGGCTAACATCAGATCTGAAATCTACGCTACATTGCAAAAATATTTCCTCTCTTGCTTTTCGTCGCCTAGCAATAGTAAGGAGGTGTTTTTGTCAGGCAAATGTATGTACGCAAATTAGGGCGTTTAAAATTTTCGTGCGTCCATTATTGGAGTATGGGAGCCCTGTCTGGTCTCCCCATCTATTGGGGGATATTGATCAGGTGGAGTCCGTTCAGCGCTGTTTTACGCGTGGACTACCGGGTTATCGTAATCTGACACAGGGTGAGAGACTCAGAAAGGCTGGACTGGACTCGCTGGAGCTGCGTAGGATACGGGCTGACTTGGTTCTTACTTTCAAGATTCTGCACGGGCTTCTATCGGTTGACTTGCCTTTATTTGATCAACACCCACTTACTGCTACGCGTGGCCATTCAATGAAATTACGTATGCAGCCTTATAAACTGGACTGCCGTAAGCACTTTTTTGCTTGTCGGGTGGTGCCAGTGTGGAACTCCCTTCCTGAGGGGCTTGTTTCAGCCTGTTCAGTTGCTGTCTTCAAAAAGCAACTTTACAATCAATCGTTACACAATTTTCTAAAGCGCCAATTATCCTAGTTTTAACATGGGACCAGTGTTAGTGGCAAAAAATTGCCCTTCTGTGCTCCCAACCTCTTTTTTTTCTGCGGTTAAACATCCATATTATTATTATTATTATGGAAGTTGACAATTCCATCACGGGTAAATCCAGCTTCATCAGTAAATAACACATTGTGCAGGAAGAGAGGGTTAGCAGTGCAATGCTGATGCAGCCACTGGCAGAATGCAGCCCGTGCCGGATAGTCGTTTTCGTCTAGGGCTTGCACTCTCTGCAGGTGGTAAGGACGTAGCAATTGTTCATGGAGGAGTCTCCAGACAACATCATGGTTTACATTTTCTGCTTCGGCAATCCGCTGTGTGCTCGTCCCCGGGTCCTCGTTAACTCTCTGTAGCACTCGCTCTTCCAGTTCATGAGTTCGGACTGTTCTTGGTCTTCCCTCTTGTGGAGCGACCTGGAATGAGCCACGCTGACACAGACGTGAGTGGATCCAGCAAACATACGATGGTCTGGATGCCTTCTGTTTGGATAGGTCTCAGCGTACAACCGTGCAGCTTCCGCTGCGTTTCCATTGGCCCGGCCATACATGAAATGCATGTCGGCCATCTCTTGATTGGTATAGTTAACAGCCATTGTGCTCTGGCAATACGTACAAACACATATCAGACACTGTGAGATGTACTTGACTTGTGCTCAACACATGGGGAATGTCTAGGCACAGCTCATGAAGTGGGGATGTTTCACTTGTCCTTAAGAGACATTGTTTTTTATGTTTCTGAATTTAGCTCGCTGCCCCTGAATGTTGGCTGAAAATGCGTGTGTTTTTGTGGGACAAAGATCACTGGATCTTGGAAACCGGTCGATTCCGGACCTATGTTTATATGGACTTTTTTGTTCGTCTGGATGAGTACTACATACCATGTAAGTTATGACCATGACTTTTCTGACACCCTGTATTCAAACAAAGACTAAGGAATGTTCCTCTACCAGGATACTGTATTGCTTTGTAATACTTAAACTGAATGTGCGGTGAACTCTCGGTGGTGTTGGAATTCGATCTAATTCTATTTGATATGTAATTTCTTTATGCAATGTGTTTTTTTAGGAGGAGCCTACAGCCTCCAACTCACGATCTTTTCCTTTGGAATTAATTCATTATTATTTTTCTTTTGCTTACCTGATACAATTAGTTCATTAAGGTTAGGTTTGGTGTTTTTAATTTTAGCGATAATTTGTCCACGCTAATTCACACAACGTGTTTATTGACTATTGTAATTCAGAAGCCACATCTAAACGATTTTATCTCTTTTGTGTTTTAATGTGAATGGACGGTTAACACACACTAGGAAGAAATTATAATTCGCTCAGAGTATATTACTTACGTACAGTATCACTTCTAAGTTCGAACGAAACCATGCATTAAGGTAACTTGGTAGTGGGGGGAGGGTAAAATAATATAATTTTTTTTTAATTTTAAATATTGGTTTGAAGTTTCTGTTTTATAAAATTAAACGTTTTACGTTGTTTAATCCATTATATTTACTAAAATTTTTTTTATTATAGGCTGATGTGTACCAGTAGCAATACTATTAAACATTTTTAAACGCGGATAGCCCAAAGTTATGTTCTTTTAACTGTAGGAACCATTTTCTACAAAGCTACTGATAGAAAATCTTCATTTTTTTTGCAGAGAGCTTCCTTAGGTCTGTGCATCATTGATAACTAGAATTATGGTTTTCCAAGTAAAACTTAAGTGTTTAGAATTTATAATGTATAATAATAGTGTTATTAATTGAACATATTAATGTAAAACAATTTTTCTCCTAAACTATTTGCATGACTTAAATAATTTTAGTCCACACTTTACACAATGATGTGTTTTACGACCCGACCAAGTTTCAAAGCTGTAAGTGTAACATACTTTTTTATAATGGTACCTGAATTTGTGACATTTCCCCAATTGAAATACATGGAACTACCAAGTTACCTTAATGCAGTTATTTGCATAGTCTTGTAAAATATGACATATGACTCATTTTTTCTTTCATCAAATTAGTTTGCTTCATCTTGTTCTGTAACAATACTGACAAAAGTTCATGTCTCTTTTATAGCTAATATCGATGCTCAAGGATAACCTGAGTCAGTGTCCAGTTGAAATTACTGCTGCCGGGAACCTATTTCATGTTGATATGAGCTTATTTGCAATGTTGAGTTATGGTAGGTTAGGCTCCTGCATTATTTGGGCTGTCCGAGAAGCATATATTTATTTGTCTCTTCTTTCTTTGTCTAGATCATGGGAACAATTGTGACCTATTTAATAGTGCTTGTGCAATTTCGTTCGCCTGTACCCGACATCAGAATACACATGAATATCACAAATGCGAGCAGTTGTCAGTAAAAGCAAAAGAAGAAAGAACAATACAACTGAACATCGAACTATTTAATGAAATCTTACTGCTGTTACATTAAAGTACCCCTTTTCCCATTTTGTTCAGCATTTGGCATAATCAACTTTATTAGTATTAAAAAACGCTTAAGCGTATAAAATACGGATGTAAGCCTTAAAAAACTTAAAGCCCTAAAGGAACAGATATTAGAAAAAGACATGTAAGCCATCAGCGTCGCACTAATACGTGTAAAAGAAGCTCCAGCTTGTTTTTTGGGTCGCTGGAGATTCTTTTACACGTATTAGTGCGACGCTGATGGCTTACATGTCTTTTTCTAATATCTGTTCCTTTAGGGCTTTAAGTTTTTTAAGGCTTACATCCGTATTTTATACGCTTAAGTGTTTTTTAATACTAATTAACACAAGTTTCAGCACGTTCGTTGTCCGTAAAAATGATGTCAAGAATATTTTGACCCTTAGTAGGTTTTGAGACGAGTTGGATGAAACCA